>JABUQX010000162.1:15000-30000 GCA_015478945.1 Trachelipus rathkii
GCGCCCGGACGGGGTAGGCGTATTGAACAAGGAGGAATTCAATCAAATGCCGACAATGACTATGGAATGTTCATAACGGTCCGTCCCATATCTTTGACGACATTGACGGTGTTGAGTAAGGTTCATAAATCGGGAAGCGATTCTAAGACCGGTGTTGTTCTGTTGACTGTTCCTTATGGTTATTTGTTCTGATTTATATTCTCATTTTTCTGTATTTTTTATGAATATGAGATTCAGATATCTGATTCGAGAAAGAAATTCAAAAATTGATTATTATGTATTTTGTTGAGCTTTTTGATACTTTTGATTGAAGTTTTGATTGAAGTTTTGATTGAAGTTTTGATTGAAGTTTTGACTTTATGATTATATTCTGAAATATTTAGATTCATTTTCTTTGTTTAATATTGTTGACTGTTTTCTATTGTTATTTTGTGATGTTTATGTGTATTTTTGATCTTTGTCGGATGTTCATATTTTTATTTATGTGTTGTTCATTTATTTTTTTTTGATTTATTTTCTGTATTTATGCTGGTTTTATAGTTATTGATGTTTTTGTGTCTGTTTTTGTATGTTTACTACTTTATTGGTGATTTTTGTTTGTTATAATTAAGATGACTTTTTTGAGTGATTTATGATGCTTTGTGTCATTTAGATGTTTTGCTTTTTTGTGTGTGTTCTTTTATTTTGTTATTGACTATTTTTTTTTTCTCTTTTTTTTTTTTATTCTTTCTGATTTGATTTTTTTGGCAGGTTATATATTGTTTTTTTTCTTGTTGTTTTTTGTCTTGTTTTTTTCTTTAATTTTTTGTTTGCTTGTTTCCGTTTGGATGTTTTTCGTATTGGTTGCTTTTTTGTTTTTGTTTTTTTTTTGTGAATATGACTTTGGTACTCTCATCATTGTCTTGTTATGTTTCTTTGATGCTTTTTATGTGTATATGTATTGTTTAATTGCTATTTTATTTCTTTATTGATTTGTGATGTTTTGTTGTGCTATGTTTTTGAGGTGATATTTTGATTGATTCTTTGTCTGATTTTTTCATGTTTGATTGTCTGTGATTTCATGAATTGACAGCTTTTGAGATGTTGATATTTTTGATTGTAACTATTGTTTATTGATTATTTGCATTGCATTTGATGATATGTTTTCTGGTTTATATGTGTTTTATTTCTTACATTTATAAGTTTTTTTTGACATGTTTGCTGTTTTTGTGATTTTACTGATTGATTTGTGATTTATGCTGAATGTATAGCTTGATGATATTATTTTTTTTTACGTTGTTGTTATGTTATTAATGCTTTATGTACAAAATCTGTATGCACAGCCCTGCATGTTACTTGTATTTGATTTTGCATGTTTATTTCGATTCTGTGATATGTTTTAATTTGAATGGTTTTTAGTTGATAATTTTTTTAGATTTGATTGTGATTGTTTATCCATGTTGATCTGAGTTGATTGATTGATTCCTCTGTATTTCTTGATGTGTTTGTGTTGTTGATTTGTGCAAACTGTTGTGTTGTGTTGTTTATTTTTTTTTGTGAGATTTATTCTTTGATAAGCTACTTTTCGCTCATTTTTTGATGTTTTTTATTTTATTATGTTGATGGATTGTGTTTTTCTTTTTTCATGATGTATTTTTTATTTTATATTATCGTTTTAACCTTTTCTTATTGTTATTTGTAGACCAAATTTGATTTTATTTTCTTTTTATCTTTAGTGTGAATTGTTGTTATATTGGTGAGTCTAATAAAGCAGGGAATCCAAGTCAAATGACGACATGACTTGACTTTCTCTGAAATTGCTAAGTTTATACTTTTTATTTGGTCAAATTAAGCGTTCCTAAGTAATGCGTGAGACCAATTTGACGTCACGTTAGCCAATATTTGATTTATTAGAAGGGCTACGCAACAAGTCTTTATTAACCCACACTCTCCTTCACTCCTCCACAATTTAGATTGAGGTCTAGTTGACTTATCTTCTTCAATCTTGGCTCCCCGTATAACCCTAAGTTGAAACATGCATATATATTGTTTGCTTTTTTTTTTATGTTTTATCTTACATTATCTAATTTATGTTTTAATTTATTTTTGTTTAGTTTTTTTTTTAAATTTTTTGCTTAAAGGATTTTGATTTTACATTTTACTTTTGTTTTATTTTTTATTTTTATTTTATTTTTAGTTATGCAATTTATTTCAAACTTTTTTTTTTTTTTTTGTTTTTTTTTTATTTAAATATTTATTTTTCGTAACTATTTTTTTTATGTGCTTATTGTACGTTTTCTATTTTGTATCAGTATTTTTGTCACTTTGTCCTTTTTTTTTTTCCTTTAATCATTTTTTTTTTACTAAAAAATTTAAACCTTTTTCATGTTTATAACTTAAAAAGAATAGATTTTTATATGCCTTAAAGGACACTAATTCAGTAAAACAGTAAATCAAACTGCCCCCTCCATACCCTTCCCCGTTATTTCCGCCGACCTTTTGCCTTCCTTACCCTTCCATAATCATATTGATCTATTGAATCTATTGAATGATCGATTGATCTATTGATTCAAATCATATTTGTATAACATAACTTTTTTTCTCTTTTTTATTATTTTTTTTTGTTTCTTTAAACATTTTTGTTTTACAAAAATTATTCTTTTTATGTTATAAACTTAAAAAAATTTGCATTTTTGCATACCTTAAAGAGCAGGTGGTAAAACAGTAAAAATCAGTAAATAAAAATAATTAATAAAAACATAAACATAAAATCAGTAAAACAGTAAATCAGTTAATTAAACCACCCACTACCATCCAGCCACCCTCCTACCTCCCATGATCTAATTTGATCATTGACCTATTGAGCTATTGATCTATTGATTCAAGTCATATTTTGTATAACATAACACAAAAACTTTTATTTATTTTGTTTTGTTTTCTTTAAACATTATGTTTTTACTATAAAAATTTATTTATTTTGTTTTATTTTTACTATAAAAATTTATTTATTTTGTTTTATTTGCATTAAACATTTTGTTTTTACTAAAAACTTTATTCTTTTTATGTTTATGACTTAAAAATTTTGCATTTTACATACCCTAAATCAGTAAATCAGTAAATCAGTAATCAAATTACCTTCCTATCCTTCCATGATCTATTGATCTATTGATTCAAGTCATATTTTCTATTAAAATTTGCATGTTTACATACCCTAAAGCAGTAAATCAGTAAATCAGTAAATCAAACTACCCTCCAGCCACCCTCCCACCCTTCCATGATCTATTGATCTATTGATCTATTGATCTATTGATTCAAGTCATATTTTGTATAATATAACACAAAAACTTTTATTTATTTTTGTTTTGTTTCTTTAAACTTTTCATTTTTTACTAAAAAATTTATTCTTTTTATGTTTATAACTTAAAAAAATTTGCGTTTTTACAAACCCTAAATCAGTAAATCAGTAAATCAGTAAATCAGTAAAGCAGTAAATCAGTAAAGCAGTAAAGCAGTAAATCAGTAAATCAGTAAATCAAACTGCCCTCCATACCCTCATACCCTTCCATGATCTATTGATCTATTGATCTATTGATCTATTGATCTATTGATCTATTGATCTATTGATTCAAAGTCATATTTTGTATAACATAACACAAAAAACTTTTATTTATTTTGTTTTGTTTTCTTTAAACATTTTGTTTTTACTAAAAAATTTATTCTTTTCATGTTTATAACTTAAAAAAATTGCATTTTTACATCCCTTAAAGCAGTAAATCAGTAAATCAAAGTAAATCAAACTGCCCTCCCATACCCTCCTTGCGCCTACCATGATCCATTGATCCATGTCATAATTATAAGTATCTGTTTGCTATTAAACAACACAAAAACTTTTATGATTTGTTGTTTCTTGTAAACATTATGTTTACTATAAAAATTTATTTATTTTGTTTAATTTGCTTTAAAATCTTTGTTTTAACTAAAAATTTATTCTTTTTATGTTTATAACTTAAAAAAAATTTGCTTTTTATAAACCATAAAGCTTTAAATCAGTAAATCAAACTACCCTCCAACCACCCTCCTACCCTTCCATGATCTATGATCTATGAATCTATTGATCTATTGATCTATTGATTCTATCTATTGATTCAAATCAAATTTTTTAAACATAACACAAAAAACTTTTATTTATTTTGATTTGTTTTTTAAACATTATGTTTTACTATAAAAATTTATTATTTGTTTAATTTGCTTTAAATATTTGTTTTTACTAAAAAAATTTATCTTTTATGTTTATAACTTAAAAAAATTTGCATTATTTACATAACCTTAAAGCCAGTAAATCAGTTAAAATCAAACTAAATCAAACTTCCCTCCAACCCTCCTACCCCTCACATGATCTACTGCATCTATGATCTATTGACTATCTGAGCTATTATCTATTGATCAAGTCATATTTTGTATTAACATAACACAAAAAACTTTTATTTATTTTGTTTTGTTTCTCTAAACATTATGTTTTTACTATAAAAATTTATTTATTTTGTTTCATTTGCTTTAAATATTTTGTTTTTACTAAAAAAAATTATTCTTTTTATGTTTATAACTTAAAAAAAATTTGCATTTTTACATACCTTTAAAGCAGTAAAATCAGTAAATCAGTAAATCAAACTGTATCCAGCCACCCCCCTACCCTTCCCTTCTGTGATCTTATTGATCTATTGATTATTGATCTATTGATTCAAGTCATATTTTTTGTATAACATACACAAAAACTTTGATTTATTTGTTTTGTTTCTTAAACATTATGTTTTTTACTATAAAAAATTATATGCTTTTGTTCAATTTGTGGTGCTTTAAACATTATGTTTTACTAAAAAATTTATTCTTTATGTTTAGTGTGAACTTAAATTTTTTTGCGAGTGATGAGTACATACCTTAAAGCAGAAATCAGTAAATCAGTTAATCAAACTGCCTCCTAACCCTCCTACCTTCTGTGATCTTATTGATCTATTGAATCTATTGATCTATGATTCAAAGTCATATTTTGTATAACATAACACAAAAACTTTTATTATTTTGTTTTTGTTTTTGTTTGTTTTATTTTTTACTATAAAAATTTATTCTTTTATGTTTATAACTGTAAAAAAATTGCATATTTACATACCCTAAAGCAGAAATCAGTAAATCAGTAAATCAAACTGCCCTCCGATACCTCCTACCCTTCCATGATCTACTGATCTATGATCTATGATCTATTGATCTATAGATCTATTGATCAAGTCATATTTTTATAACATAACACAAAATTTTATTTATTTTTGTTTTGTGTCTTTAAACATTATGTTTTTACGTATAAAAATTTATTTATGTTGGTTTAATTTGCTTTTAAATATTTTGTTTTTACTAAAAAAAATTTATTCTTTTATGTTTATATAACTTAAAAAAACTTGCATTTTTACATACCCTTTAAAAGCCAGCTAAATCAGTAAATCAGTAAATCAAACTGTATCCAGCCACCCTCCTACCCTTCTGTGATCTATTGATCTATTGATCTATTGATCTATTGATTCAAGTCATATTTTGTATAACATAACACAAAAACTTTTATTTATTTTGTTTTGTTTCTTTAAACATTATGTTTTTACTATAAAAATTTATTTATTTTGTTTAATTTGCTTTAAATATTTTGTTTTTACTAAAAAATTTATTCTTTTTATGTTTATAACTTAAAAAATTTGCATATTTACATACCTTAAAGCAGTAAATCAGTTAATCAAACTGCCCTCATTACCCTCCTACCCTTCTGTGATCTATTGATCTATTGATCTATTGATCTATTGATCTATTGATTCAAGTCATATTTTGTATAACATAACACAAAAACTTTTATTTATTTTGTTTTGTTTCTTTAAACATTATGTTTTTACTATAAAAATTTATTCTTTTTATGTTTATAACTTAAAAAAATTTACATTTTTACATACCTTAAAGCAGTAAACCAGTAAATCAGTAAATCAAACTGTATCCAGCTATCCCTCCGTAACCCTTCCATTATCTATCATCTATGATTAATGTATAGAATTGATCTATTGATTCAAGTCATATTTTGTATAACATAACACAAAAACTTTTATTTATTTTTGTTTTGTTTCTTTAAACATTATGTTTTTACTATAAAAATTTATTTATTTTGTTTAATTTGCTTTAAATATTTTGTTACTAAAAAATTTATTCTTTTTATGTTTATAACTTAAAAAAATTGCATATTTACATACCTTAAAGCAGTAAATCAGTAAATCAGTAAATCAAACTGTATCCAACTATCCCTCCTACCCTGCCATGATCTATCGATCTATTGATCTATTGATCTATTGATCTATTGATTCAAGTCATATTTTGTATAACATAACACAAAAACTTTATATTTTGTTTTGTTTCTTTAAACATTATGTTTTTACTATAAAAATTTATTTATTTTGTTTAATTTGTTTTAAATATTTTGTTTTTACTAAAAAATTTATTCTTTTTATGTTTATAACTTAAAAAAATTTGCATTTTTACATACCTTAAAGCAGTAAATCAGTAAATCAGTAAATCAAACTGCCCTCCATACCCTCCTACCCTTCCATGATCTATTGATCTATTGTTCTATTGATCTATTGATTCAAGTCATATTTTGTATAACATAACACAAAAACTTTTATTTATTTTGTTTTGTTTCTTTAAACATTATGTTTTTACTATAAAAATTTATTTATTTTGTTTATTTGCTTTAAATATTTTGTTTTTACTAAAAATTATTCTTTTTATGTTTATAACTTAAAAAATTTACATATTTACATACCTTAAAAGCAGTAAATCAAGTAATCAGTAAATCAAACTGCCCCTCCATACCTTCCTACCCTTCCATGCATCTATTGATCTATGATTCTATTGATCTATTAAATCCAGAAGTCATATTTTGTATAACATAACACAAAACTGTTATTTATTTTTTGTTTCTTTAAACATTATGTTTTACTATAAAAATTATTATTTTGTTTATTGTTTTAAAATTTTTTTACTAAAAAAATTTAGTTCTTTTATGTTTATGACTTAAAAAAATTTGCATTTTTTGCATATTGTAAAGCAGTAAATCAGTAAATCAGTAATCAAACGTGCCCCTCCATACCTCAGTATCCGTCCATTGATTCTGATTCATCTATTGATCTATTGATCTATTGATTTATTCATCTATTGGTATACCATAACACAAAAACTTTTATTTATTTTTGTTTTGTTCTTTAAACTTTTCGTTTTTTACTAAAAAATTTATTCTTTTTATGTTTATAACTTAAAAAAATTTGCATAATGTACATACCTTAAAGCAGTAAATCAGTAAATTAGTCGGGGCGGCGGAAATCAAACCGCCCTCATTACCCTCCTACCCTTCTGTGATCTAATTGATCTATTGAATCTATTGAATCTATTGATCTATTGATTCATGTCATATTTTGTAAAACATAACACAAAAACTTGTTGTTGTTGTTGGTGTTGTTGGTGTTGTTGTTGTTGTGTTTTATGTGTGTTGTTGTTGTTGTTGTGTTGTTTTGTTGTTGTTTTTTGTTGTTGTCCGTTGTGTCGTTGTAGTTGTTAATTATATCAAACGTTCAAGTTAAATTAAAATAATATACAACACTCTTTCAAACATATCTCTAAAATATTAATGTTAAGTTTACATTAACAATTGTAATATTGAAAATTAAACAAAAATATATATCATTCTAGCCTAACTGACATACAGCATCATTAACAAGGTAACTAAAATTAGAAGTTTTAACTTACCAGCAGAAGTAGGCATAGCAATCTCATCTTTACTATACACAACCGATCAAAATATTATTATTATTATTATTATTTATTATTATTTATTATATTATATCAAACTATATTAAAATTACATAAAATATTAAAAACCATACCCGTCCCAGCCACCCAGCTACACACACACACACACACACACACACGCACAATAATTATAGACACTTTACATTAATACATTAGCCATGCCAATCATGTTACACATCTGCTTGACATCATATAAATAAGTCATGTGATCAGTAAGTAGTACGATGATTGCATGGCTAATGTATTAAGTAAAGTGTATAATTATTGTGTGTGTGTGTGTGTTGGTGTGGTGTGATATGTGTGTGTGTGTGTGTGTGTGTGTTATGGTATGCTAGGTTTGTTATGTTCTATAAACATATATAGTTGATATAATTAATAATAATAATTTAATAATAATTAATAAATAATAATAAAATAATAATAATATTTGATATATTTGTTATAGTAAAGATTGAGATTGCTGTGCCTACTTCCGCTGGTAAGTTGGAACTTTCTAATTTAGTTACCATGTAAATGAATGCTGTATGTCAGTATAGGGTAGGATGATATATATTTTTTGTTTAATTTTCAATATTACAATTGTTAATGTAAAATTAACATTAATATTTTATAGATATGTTTTAGGTTACGTTTTCTATATTTTCATTTAACTTGAACGTTTGATATATATTTAACAACAAAGACCAACAACGGACAACAACAAACAACAACAACAAACAACAACAACAACAACAACAACAAACAACAACAACAACAACAACAACAACAACAACAACAACAACAACAACAACAACAACAACAACAACAACACCAACAACAACAACAACAACAACAAAGAACAACAAAGATTTTATTTTATGTTATACAAAATATGACATGAATCAATAGATCAATAATCAATATTGTATCAATAGATCAATAGATCAATAGATCGACAGATCATGGGAGGGTAATTTGAGGGCAGTTTGATTAACTGATTTACTGATTTACTGCTTTAAGGTATGTAAATATGCAAATTTTTTAAATTATAAACATAAAAAGAATAAATTTTTTAGTAAAAACAAAATATTTAAAACAAATTAAACAAAATAAATAAAAGTTTTTGTGTTATGTTATACAAAATATGACTTAAATCAATAGATCAATAGATCAATAGATCAATAGATCATGGAAGGATATGAGGGTATGGAGGGCAGTTTGATTTACTGATTTACTGATTTACTGCTTTAAGGTATGTAAAAATGCAAATTTTTTTAAGTTATAAACATAAAAAGAATAAATTTTTTAGTAAAAACAAAATATTTAAAACAAAATAAACAAAATAAATAAATTTTTATAGTAAAAACATAATGTTTAAAGAAACAAAACAAAATAAATAAAAGTTTTGTGTATGTTATACAAAAATATGACTTGATTCAAGAGATCAATAGCATCATATAGATCAATAGATCATGACAAGGTAGGGAGGTATGGAGGGCAGTTTGATTACTGAATTACTGATTTACTGCTTTAAGGTATGTAAATAAGCAAATTTTTAAGTTATAAACATAAAAGAATAAATTTTTAGTAAAAAAAAATATTTAAAGCAAATAAACAAAATAAATAAATTTTTATAGTAAAAACATAATGTTTAAAGAAACAAAACAAAATAAATAAAAGTTTTTGTGTTATGTTATACAAAAATATGACTTGAATCAATAGATCAATAGATCAATAGATCAATAGATTCTTGAATGGATAGGAGGGTATGGAGGGCAGATTTGGGTGGCTGGATTTACTGATTTACTGCTTTAAGTTATGTAAAAAGTACATGTTTTTTAAGTTATAAACATAAAAGAATAAATTTTTTTAGTAAAAACAAAAATATTTAAAGTAAATAAAACAAAAAAATAAATTTTATAGTAAAAACATAATGTTTAAAGAAACAAACAAAATAAAAAAAGTTTTTGTATGTTATGTTGTTATTTAAAAAAATATGACTTGAATCAATAGATCAATAGATCAATAGATCAATAGATCAATAGATCATGGAAGGGTAGGAGGGATAGCTGGATACAGTTTGATTTACTGATTTACTGATTTACTGCTGTTAAATATGCAAATTTTAAGTTATAAACATAAAAAGAATAAATTTTTTAGTAAAAACAAAATATTTAAAAAAAATTAAACAAAATAAATAAATTTATAGTAAAAACATAATGTTTAAAGAAACAAAACAAAAATAAATAAAAAGGTTTTTGTGTTATGTTATACAAAAATATGACTTGAATCAATAGATCAATAGATCCAATAGATCAATAGATCGCATAAGGGTATGAGGGTATGAAGGGATGTAAATATGCAAATTTTTTTTAAGTTATAAACATAAAAAGAATAAATTTTTTAGTAAAAACAAAATATTTAAAGCAAATTAAACATAAAAAGAATAAATTTTTATAGTAAAAAACATAATGTTTAAAGAAACAAAACAAAATAAATAAAAGTTTTTGTGTTATGTTATACAAAATATGACTTGAATCAATAGATCAATAGATCAATAGATCAATAGATCAC
The DNA here is from genome assembly GCA_015478945.1 of Trachelipus rathkii. NCBI lineage: Eukaryota > Metazoa > Arthropoda > Malacostraca > Isopoda > Trachelipodidae > Trachelipus > Trachelipus rathkii. The sequence goes on from JABUQX010000162.1 coordinate 25,420, forward strand.
AGAAGGGTAGGAGGGTAATGAGGGCAGTTTGATTAACTGATTTACTGATTTACTGCTTTAAGGTATGTAAATATGCAAATTTTTTTAAGTTATAAACATAAAAAGAATAAATTTTAGTTAAAACAAAATATTTAAAACAAATTAAACAAAATAAATAAATTTTTATAGTAAAAACATAATGTTTAAAGAAACAAACAAAAATAAAAATAAAAGTTTTTGGTGTTAGTTATACAAAATAATGACTGAAATCAATAGTCAATAGATCCAATAGAGCAATAGATCACAGAAGGGTAGGGTTGCTGGATACAGTTTGATTTACTGATTTACTTGCTTTAAGGTATGTAAAAATGCAATTTTTAAGTTGATAAAAACAAAAAGAAGAAATTTTTTAAAAGTTGAACAACAAAATATTTTAAGCAAAACAAATTAAACAAAAAAAATAAATTTTTATATAGGTAAAAACATAATGTTTAAAGAAACAAAACAAAATAAATAAAAGTTTTTGTGTTATGTTATACAAAATATGACTTGAATCAATAATAAATTAGATCAATAGATCAATAGATCAATAGACAGTAGATCTGGAAGAGTAGGAGGGTATGGAGGGCAGTGTTGATTTAACTGATTAGATTTACTGCTTTAAAGTATGTAAATATGCAAAAAAATTTTTTTAAGTTATTAAACATAAAAGAATAAATTTTAATAGTAAAAACATAATGTTTAAAGAACAAAACAAAATAAAGAAAAGTTTTGTGTTATTTATACAAAATATGACTTGAATCAATAGATCAAATAGATCATAGATCAATAGATCAAATAGATCACAGAAGGGTAGGAGAGTTAATGAGATCATTTGATAAACTGATATTACTGATCTTACTGCCTTAAGGTATGTAAATATGCAAAAAAAATTTAATTTATAAACATAAAAAGAATAAATTTTTTAGTAAAAAACAAAAATATTTTTAAAAACAAAATTAAAACAAAATAAATAAATTTTTTATAGTAAAAACATAATGTAAAGAAACAAAACGAAAATAAATAAAAGTTTTGTGTTATGTTAATACAAAATATGCGACTTGAATCAATAGATCAATAAGATCAATAGATAAATAGATCGATAGATAGTAGGAGGGTTGCTGGATACAGTTTGATTTACTGATTACTGATTTACTGCTTTAGTAGTAAAAATGCAAATTTTTTATAATTATAAACATAAAGAGAATAAAATTTTTAGTTAAAAACAAAAATATTTAAAGCAATTTTAAACAAATAAATAATTTTTTATAGTAAAAACATAATGTTAAAAGAAAAAAAACAAAATAAATAAAGTTTTTGTGTATGTTATACAAAATATGATTTGAATCAATAGATCAATAGATCAATAGATCAATAGATCAATAGATCAATAGATACAATAGATCATGGAAGGGGTTAGGAGCGGTTGTATGGAGCAGTTTGATTTAACTATTTACTGATTTACTGCTTTAAGTATGTAAATATGCAAATTTTTTTTTAAGTTAAAAACATAAAAGAATAAGAAATTTAGTGAAAACCAAAAAATATTTAAAAAAAAAAATAAACAAAATAAATAAATTTTTATAGTAAAAACATAATGTTTAAAGAAACAAAACAAAATAAATAAAAGTTTTTGTGTTATGCTATACAAAATATGATTTGAATCAATAGATCAATAGATCAATAGATCAATAGATCATGGAAGGGTATGAGCGGTATGGAGGTAGTGTTGATATTTACTTGATTTACTGCTTTAAGGTATGTAAATATGCAAATTTTTTTAAGTTATAAACATAAAAAGAATAAATTTTTTAGTAAAAACAAAATATTTAAAGAAAAAAACAAAATAAATAAATTTTTATAGTAAAAACATAATGTTTAAAGAAACAAAACAAAATAAATAAAAGTTTTTGTGTTATGTTATACAAAAAGATACTTATAATATGACATGGATCAATGGATCATGGTAGGGTAGGAGGGTATGGAGGGCAGTTTGATTTACTGATTTACTGATTTACTGCTTTAGGGTATGTAAAAATGCAAATTTTTTAAGTTATAAACATAAAAGAATTAAATTTTTTAGTAAAAACAAAATGTTTAAAAGAAAAAACAAAAACAAAATAAATAAAAGTTTTTTGTGTTATGTTATACAAAATATGATTTGAATCAATAGATCAATAGATCAATAGATTAATAGATCAATAGATCAATAGATCATGGAAGGGTATGAGGGTATGGAGGGCAGTTTGATTTACTGATTTACTGATTTACTGCTTTACTGATTTACTGATTTACTGCTTTACTGATTTACTGATTTACTGATTTACTGCTTTAGGGTTTGTAAAAACGCAAATTTTTTTAAGTTATAAACATAAAAAGAATAAATTTTTTAGTAAAAAATGAAAAGTTTAAAGAAACAAAACAAAAATAAATAAAAGTTTTTGTGTTATATTATACAAAATATGACTTGAATCAATAGATCAATAGATCAATAGATCAATAGATCATAGAAGGGGGAGGGGCTGGTAGGTAGTTTGATTTACTGATTACTGATTTACTGCTTTAGGTATGCAAAAATGCAAATTTTAATAGAAATATGACTTGAATCAATAGATCAATAGATCATGGAAGGATAGGAAGGTAATTTGATTACTGATTTACTGATTTACTGCTTTAGGGTATGTAAAATGCAAAATTTTTAAGTCATAAACATAAAAAGAATAAAGTTTTTAGTAAAAACAAAATGTTTAAAGCAAATAAAACAAAATAAATAAATTTTTATAGTAAAAATAAAACAAAATAAATAAATTTTTATAGTAAAAACATAATGTTTAAAGAAAACAAAACAAAATAAATAAAAGTTTTTGTGTTATGTTATACAAAATATGACTTGAATCAATAGATCAATAGCTCAATAGGTCAATAGATCAATAGATCATGGAAGGATAGGAGGGTAGAGTATAGTTGATTACTAATTACTGATTTACTGTTTTACTGATTTACTGATTTACTGATTTACTGCTTTAAGGTATGCAAAAAATGCAAATTTTTTAAGTTATAAACATAAAAAGAATAAATTTTTTAGTAAAAACAAAATGTTTAAAGAAACAAAACAAAAATAAATAAAAGGTTTTGTTATATTATACAAATAGATTGATCAATAGGATCAATAGATCAATAGGATCAATAGATCAAGTAGATCATGGAAGGGTGGGAGGGTATGGAGGGCAGTTTTGATTGTCTGATTTACTGATTACTGCTTTAAAGGCAAAAATGTAAAAATGTAAATTTTAAGTTATAAACATAAAAAGTTTAAATTTTTTAGTAAAAACAAAATGATTAAAGCAAATAAAACAAAATAAATAAATTTTTATAGTAAAAATAAAACAAAATAATTAAACTTATAAAAAATAGTTAAAAAATAAATTTAAATAAAAAAAAAAAAAAAAAAAAAAGTTTGAAAAATAAATTTAAATAAGTAAAATTAAAATAAAAAATAAAAAAAATTAAACACAAAGTAAAATGTAAATAAAAAATAGTTAGAAAAAAATTTAAAAAATAAAATTAAAAAATAAAAATTAAACTAAATAGTATAAATGTAAGATAAAAACATAAAAAAGGCAAACAAATATGCATGTTTCAACTTAGGGTTATACGGGGAGCCAAGATTGAAGAAGATAAGTCAACTAGAACTCATCTAAATTGAGGAGTGAAGAGAAGTGTGGGTTATAAGACTTGTTGCTAGCCCTTCTAAAACTCAAATATTGGCTAACCTGACCTCAAAATTGGTCTCACCACCCTTAGGAACCCTTAATTTGACCAATAAAATGTATAAAACTTAGCAATTTCAGAGAAAGTCCAAGTCATGTCGTCATTTGACTTGGATTCCCTGCTTTATTAGACTCACCGATCTCAGAATCGACTTCCCCGACTTAATGAACCCTTAACTCAACACCTCAAGCGTCAAAATATGACTATTCAAAATATGACGACCTTATGAAATTCCAAGTCATGTCGGCATTTGACTTGAATTCCCTGTTCCATACGCCTCACATACCTCATAAACGGCTTCCCTTACCCCAAAAACCCATAGATGGACACCTCAAGCACCAAAATCGGACGACCTTACGAATTTCCAAGTCATGTCGGCTATTGCACTTGGTTTGACCGTGTCCAGAACCTCATAAAAACGGTCCCCGACCCCAAAAACCCAATAGATGGACACCTCAAGCACCAAAATCGGACGCACCTTTTTTAAAACGAATTTCCAAGTCATTCGGCTATTGAGTTCCGAACGCCTCACATACCTCATAAACGGGTTCCCCGACCCCAAAAAACCCATAGATGGACACCTCAAACACCAAAATCGGACGACCTTACGAATTTCCAAGTCATGTCGGCTATTGACTTGGTTTGACCGGTTCCAGAACCTCATAAACGGACTCAGACTCATTGCAAAGATCCGAAATAAAAATCTGCGGTAAAAAAAATATACCAGGATTCCAGAAAAAAATAATAAAAATATTACCAACATTCCAGATTTCCAGATAAATCTACGGAATT
>JABUQX010000163.1:2500-5000 GCA_015478945.1 Trachelipus rathkii
TTTAGGGATTTATACTTTTTGAGATGTTTTTTTTTGAGGTTTGATGAAGTGATTTTGGATTTTTGTGCAGTTGAAGGTATTTATTATTTATAAAATGACTTTAACGACCAGTGGTTGGACGTCAAACTGAACCCACAGTTTATCAGGTGGTTGGGTAAAGGACCTGATAGTTCCAAGGCATACTGTAAAGTATGTAAAAAGAACTTTGATCTATCTAACATGGGACGCCAAGCCGAAGTTTCACATTCAAGAGGGGAAACTCATTTGAATTTAATCAAAACTCAGCAGGACCAACCATCATTGAAAAACTTTTTCATTATGTGTTCTAATAATACAAATATTAGTGAAAGTGTGTGCACTGAAAATTATGCCATTCCATCAACTTCTAATCATACTCAACCGATTGTAAATGACCCTGAGTGTTCTATTAATAACCAACCAAAACCAGTTTATCAATCAGTTTCATCTTTTTTGCATTAAAGATGATGTTACAAGATCTGAAATACTATGGGCATTAAAGGTGGTGGATGATAAAATGTCTTTAAACTCGTGGAAACATTTAAATTAATGTTTCCAGATAGTGCGGTAGCTTTAAATTTTAAAATGGGGCCGATGAAATGTAAATATGTGATTAACCATGGACTTGCTTCCTATTTTTCTAGAAAGCAAAAGCACAATACACTCTACTTTGCAGTGAAGCTCATTCTACCCTTGAATTAAAATTCAAAATATTTTTGGATGGTGATTGTCTTTCTAAGAGACTTGATTAATTTTTTTCTGGGAATCAATGTTATGTGGAATTGTGGCAAATTATTAAATTAGGACTGATATTTTTCGCATGGAAATGCGACAGTGGAAGGAGGGTTTTCTATAAATTAAGCAATTTTAGTGGAGAATCTGAAAGAAATATAGTCTGATTTCTCAAAGAGCAGTGCACAATGCTATAAGATCTCATGAAAGTATTCATAAAGTTCCTATCACTCAAAAAATATTCATAAAATTCCTATCACTCAAAAAATGTTGACAAATGTAAGAGCTGCCCATAAGAGATATGAAGAACATCTCAAAGAGTCAAAACAGAACCAAAAAGAAGAAGAGAATAAAAAGGTTGAAAAAGAAAATTATCCATACAGATCTATAAACTTGAAGAGCAGAGAAAGATGTTAAAACTGAAAGCTTTGACAGAAGAAGATGCTATAAAATCAAAAATTCAGATGCTTGAGAAGAAAAAGTTAACCTAAATCTCCCCATTTAGAACTTTTGTGATCGCAGTGGACGTTATTCACCTAGGCTATTAATGTAAGCTTTTAATTTATTTTCTTTTTGTATAAATAAAACGGTTTACTTTTGGAAAAAATAAAAAAGGAGTGTGTTGGACGGCTATGGGGAAGGTATAGGATTTAAAAAATATATTTTTTTTAAATTCATCCATGATGATGAACAGTTTCTAAAGTAAATTTTCAATAATTTAATGTATGAACTGAGTAAATAGGCTGCAATAATGATTAATAGATATTTTATACGCCAAAAATAACGAACACGCTGGTCAGGGAATTTAAATTTGCGGATTTGGTCAGGGAAAGTCAAGGAAACGTTTTAAGATATGCTAATCAAAAATTTCAGTAAGAACCCCTGATATATATATATATATATATATATATATATTACATATATATATTATATTATTATATATTATTATATATATATATATATATATTATTATATTATTATATTACATATATTATAAATATATATATATATATATATATATTTATTATTAGATGCATCTCTATATATATTATTATTATTGTTAGGATAATACATCTATATTATATTATAATATCATTATATATTTTTATGTTAAATTTTAATTTTTATTTTATATCTTTTTATTTTTATACATCTTTTCAGTTATTAATTATATATATATATATATATATATATTATAATATATATATTATATATATTATTATTATATATATTATTTATATATATTATATATATATATTACATATTTATATATATATATATATATATATATATATATATATATATATATATATATATATATATATATATATATATATATATATATATATATATATATATATATATATATATATATATATATATAGAGAGAGAGAGAGAGAGAGAGAGAGAGAGAGAGAGAGAGAGAGAGAGAGAGAATCAGTATTGTCAAGCCATTATAAGAGAAACCTTTATGAAATAATTGATAATATCATCATTCAGGTGAGGGCAAGATTCTCAAATTTATCGGCCATAAATTCCTACAGTTAGGGAATCCCACAAAATTCTCTAGCTTCCAAAACAAGTTTCCTGAAGAAGCCTTAGATTCTTTAATGGCCACATATGGTATCTTTTTTGACATATCATTTTTACGTAATGAATTAACCGTGATTTATGACCAAACAAATGCTAATCTCTTTCGGAACAAGGACATTCAAATTATTTTAAAAACCATCGTAGAGAATGATTCACA
>JABUQX010000163.1:12500-17500 GCA_015478945.1 Trachelipus rathkii
TAATAAGTGAAATATAAAATAGCAGGAAATACTGTGTGTGCACCAGCTGTGAACAAGACATTTTGCTTCTGACAAACCCAAAATAGAAATAAGGAAGAAAAAGCGAAATGAGATAGAAGAAAGAAATTTTGCTACCAAATCAGATTATAAAGGCAACATTGAGTGATTGCAAATAGAGAAAAGCAAAGAAAGTCAAAATGTTATAAAAGAAGAGGAGATACTGAAAACAAAAATAAGCTATTGCAGAAACTCAAACAAACTACTGAAGCAACAAAAACTGACTTTGTCTAAGTTAATTGAGAAAATAAGGCAAAGTACAGAATTGAACTTCAAGCAACACAAGGAAGCTATTGAATAAGAATTAGGTAACATCTAGTGATCAAAAGGTAAAGGATTTCACAAAGAAGAAAAGTATTGAGGTGGAATCCAAGCAATTGACAAATCCTTCATGCAACTTATTCAATAAATAAGGAAGCTATAGAAGAAGACATAGGAACATCTAGTTAACTCTGCAAGAGCAAAGAATTCATAAAGAAGAAAATTAATTGAGGAATTCAGGCTACTTAATAAGAGAAAGAAACCCTACAACCTGAGAGAATATATCTAAGCCACCCTATAGCCAATCTCTTCTGGAAAAAAAATCCCTATTCCTCAGCAATTAAAGGTCAGTTTGAAATTAAAATTGTTATAAAAATAGTTGGTGTAAATGTGGAATGAATGTAAAAATAACATAATGAGTTTACAAAGTAAACAACTAAATTTTTAAAGACAATAAAGGAGTTTTTCTAAATAACATTTATTGAGAGTATTTCATTTTTATGTATAATTATATTATATTTGTATTTTTAGTATTTAGTATTTGTACTCTTATATATTTATATTTTTTTCTTATATTTTTTTAGAACCTGTTCATACTTCTATTATGTTCAAATAATAAATGATGTATTGAAGTGCGTATTTTTGAACTGCGTATTTCATCCTGATGTGAAAAAGGATTTCTATAATTCTTCAATTATAAATAATAATAATAATAATAATAATAATAATAATAATAATAATAATAATAATAATAATAATAATAATAATAATAATAATAATAATAATAATAATAATAATAATATAAATAATAATAATAATAATAAAAATAGAAATAAAAATAAAAAAAGAAAAAAATAAAAAAAATAAAAAGAAATAAAAATAAAAAACAAAAATAAAACTGAAGTAAGAAATTATATATAACAACATAATAACAACAATAACAATAAAATATATAAAATAAAGTTAAAATTATCTGTAAATATAGTTAAAATAATAAACTGTATTATATTACCTCTTTAGTTGACAGGCTTAAGAGGAATGTAAAATAATAATGAAATTAACCGTTTATATACCAAATTCTAGGAGGGTTGGTTGGTTGTGTATTAATGTATTTTTAAAATAAGTATAAATATATATATATATTTGTATGTAATGGTGTCAATAAATTAAATTAAACAGTGGTTTAAAATAGGATTATAAAATTAATATAAAATAAAATATAATCAAAACCAAAATTAAAATTGAAACAAAAATAACTTGATTGACGATAGGTTCTGGCTTAGGATTATGAATATACAACCTCTCGAGAACCCCTCGGTCAAGCTCTCCTTTGAGATGTCATGACGTCTCCATAGAATGGGTCCCGATAACAAAATTCTCAGGTTCTAAATGAAAGACCCAGATAGCTGCAGCTATTCATTTTAAAAATCTTAGGTTTTAAAACTAAAAAATTTGTAAGAGAAAAATTTTGGGAAAATAATTTAGTTTAGTTAGTCCTAGTATTTATGTTCCAATCTAGCTTTACTTCATTTTTATTTCAAATTTATTTCTTTAGTGACTCTAATTAATTAAATGTCACGCAAGTTATCTAAAAAAAATTCTTCAAAATTTATCAAAAACGTCAAACAAAAGGGAATAATTATTTTTCAATAAATATTACCCATATTTAAAAATCGGATGAAAAATAAAATAATTTCCACTATTAAACAATCATATTTGAAATACTTAGATATTAAAAACAAAAAAAAATAAAAAATTAATATATATATATATATATATATATATATATATATATATATAAATATATATATATATATATATATATATATATATATATATATATATTATATATATTATTATTATATATATATATATATATATTATATATATATATATATATATATATATATATATATTATATATATATATATATATATATATATATATATATATATATATATATATATATATATATTTGTGTGTGTATATATATATGTATGTGTTATATTCGTCCCTGGCCCAATCCTTATTAGAGGGGCCACACCGCCTCCAGAAAGCCGGCCACCGCTCTAGGGCGGTTCCACAGGTCAAGAATAGAAGTTACAGTAAAGGTGGTACGGGGAGCGTCGAGGGCGGGGCACTCCAGAAGGAAGTGCTCCATTGTGTCCTGGGATATACGAAGTGCAGATAGGGGATATAACGTTGTCAAGTTTGAATCTGAATTTATATTGCATAAGATTTGGGTGGTGGCCTGATCTGCACCGGGCGAGGTTAATTTGGTTTCTTCTGGACAGTGATTCTTCTGTAGGGGAGATATTTTGGAAAAGGTGATAAGTAGATTGTTATTGGGGCGATTTTGTAGATATGTGTTAGTTAATTGTGTATGGATGTGAGAGAGCCAAGACCTATTTGGGGGTGGGGGAGGAATGTTGTTGTAGATGTCATTATAAAGTTTGGCTGGTGAGGAGGGGGGGGATTTTAGTCTGTGTCGGGGGGGGCTGGAGAGTATTTGGTGGCATGGATGGGTTGGATTGAGGGTTTTCTGGAAAAATTGTGTCCCTACCATCTTCAAGTGGGTAGGGATGGGAAGGATATGTGTCTCGTCGTGTAAATGCTGGATGGGGGTTGTTTTAGTACATCCAGTGATTATTCTAAGGGCAGTGTTTTGTGTAATTTGTTTAAGTTGGATTGTGATAGTGCTGAGAACCATGCGGGGGAGGCATAGTTTATATTAGTTCTGAGGAGTTGTTTGTAGATTGTGGTAAGGGTGTGTTTTCTGTCGCTGAAGTTGTGTTGGGAGAGAGTTCGGAGGGTGTTTAATTTCCGTTTGGTTGAGGAAGTAATTTGGTCGATGGGGGGGGAGAAAGTCATATGTGTGTCGTAAGTGAGTCCTAATATTTTTGGGGTTTTGTTGTTTTCAGGTAGACTATTGGGTGGAATGAGGATTGGTGGCGGTCAGTGGTTAGGAGGGTAATGGAGGATTTAAGGGGGAAGCTGTCATTCTATTGGTGAGTAGCCAAGTTTCTAGTAATTGTAGGTATTCTTGGGTGTGCTGGGTGGCAGTGTTTACAAGTGATGGAAAATGAGACTGATGTCGTCTGCGTAAGTAATTAGTTTGGTGGATTGGTTGGTAGGGGTGGGCAGATCTGCTGTAAAGAGATTGAAGAGGAATGGAGAGAGAATGGCGCCCTGTGGTACGCCGTTTTGCAGTTTGATGGAGTGTGAGAGGGTGTTTTTATGAAGGACTTTGGCATATCTATTGGTAAGGAAATTTGAAAGCCACTTTTTATCATTGTTTTCTAGGGGGGATTGAAGAATTTTTTTGTATAAGGATATATGTGGGGACAGTGTAAGCTTTGTTAATGCCGATGGCTGTAAGTATGGATCTGTGTGATGGGGATTGGTTGAAGCCATTAATTATGTGTTGTGTGAGGGAAGTGAGGGCTGTTGTTGTTGAATGATTGCCTTTAAATCCATGTTGGAATTCTGGGAGGGTGATGTGTGGGGATATTTTTTTTAATATTAGTTTCTCCAGCAGTTTGCTGATGGTGGAGAGAAGAGAGATTGGGCGATAGGAGGATGGGGAATTGGGGTCTTTTTTAGGTTTCAATTTTGGGATAATGAATGCTTGTTTCCAGAGTGGGGGTATATAATTAAGTTTCCAGGATTTGTTAAAGATTTCCGTGATGAGGAGAATTGCTTTTCCTCCTAGGTGCTTCAGGTGGAAGTTTGAAATTGAGTCTGGTCCTGTTGCTGGTGAATTTTTAAGGGTTTTGATTGTCTCTGATATCATGTTGGTTGTAAAAGGAGGTGGAGGGTTGTGATCTGAGGGAAGTTTTTTTGAGTTGTTTTTTTGTTAACCTATTAATGGGGAGAGTAGGTTTACGGGAGATATTAGCGTAGTGTTTTGCGAGGCTGTCTGCTTGTTGTTTTGGGGAAGGGAGTGAGTTGTCGGGCAAGGATGGGGATATATATATATATATATAGACGGTTGGTTTTGTGGTTGTCTATGTTTTTTGATTAACCTGGGCAAGGTTTCTTATTATTCTATTGCGTGAGATATTTGTTTGTAGGATATTCTGTAAACATTATTAGTAGTGTTATGGTTATGAGATTTGAACTGAGTGTTTAGTTAGTTATTGGTTATGGTTAATGTGGTGTATGGTCTGAGTTTTCGGAGGGAGTTTCTTTGTTTAATAAGTTGACTGATTTCGGGGGATAGTTTAGGATTGTAGGATTTTCTGTGACCCTTAGGTATGTAAAGATTGGCTGATTTGATGATTGTGTTGTTTAAGTGAATGATGGAGGTGTTTAATGTTGTTATGTCATGTATTGGTGTAGGGTTTATAAGGGATTCGATATGGTTAGTGAATTCTGTCCAGTTAGCTTTTTTGTAGTTAGTAAATGTGGTTGTCTTTTTTTTTGGAGATTGGTGGGGGGAGGTCAGAGATATGAGGATAGGGAGGTGATCTGATTGTAGGTCGGTGGTTGTGTCCCAGGTTAGTCTGTGATGTAGGGAGGGGGAGCAAAATGTGACGTCTGGTGAGGTAGGGGATTGGTTGGCTTGGGGAGGGATTCTGGTGGGGAGTTTTTTTGAGTTAAGGATATTCAGGGATTCCAATTCATTAAGAATATGGTTGCCTCGGGGATCAGATGGGTAGTCTTCGTACCAGGCAGTGTGG
>JABUQX010000163.1:32500-35000 GCA_015478945.1 Trachelipus rathkii
AGGAGAAAAATGTGAGTATGGCAGAGGCGAGAAAAAAGGTGCTTAATAGATGAATGTGCGGGTTTTGTGAGGGGGTCATGGTGTGGCCCACCTGGGCCAAGGGTGAACCCTTAACATTGACATTTACCATAGTTGAGGGTCCGTCAGCGGTCCGTAAGCTCATGGTGGATTTCTGTCTGAGACCGAGTTCTCACTAATAATGGTACAGAGGGGGCGGTAATTCTGACTTACATATTCTTCCACAGCTTTTCTTTCCGATGCATGCAACGCACCTTTACTCCCAATCTTAGGGAAAAAGTTAGATGAAGAAGAAGATATATTATACCGTACTATATATATATTAATATATAATATAATTATATATATATTATATATATATATATATATATATATATATATATAATATTATATATATATATATATATATATATTTGTATTTCCTTTACTGCTCTCCTAAGGGAACAGATATTCTCGTTCTTTTTATATTTCTTACCACATCTCACGAGACTGTTACTTCTTCTCATGCAACTGCTGAGGTCCTCTACTTAGGTGACTTCAACGTACACCACACTGAGTGGTAGGGCTCTTCTGATAATGAAACAGGTGAAAAGGAGGCCAAAACATTCAGTATACTGAGCGATCTGGAACAGTTGATTAAGAAACCTTAACACATCCCAGATCGTCCTAACCAATTCTTGAACACTCTTGACTTATGCTTCACTACTAATCCTTTTCATTACAAATACATCATTTTCCCCTCTTATCTGTAACTCTTACCACAATCTTGTAGCTCTTAGGTTTAACACTTTAGGTCCAGCAGCCTCGCCCTGCCTTAGACAAGCTTTCTGGCACTTCAATCTGGCTAATTGCTGTGCGTTGCTTCCCTTCTTCGCAAACTACCGATGGAATGATTCGAGTATTGTTCCGGTGGATTCCTCGGTGTCAGCTGAAAAGGTAGATGCCGTGATCACCGAAGGGATGAGCAGGTTTATTCTATCTTCAACTAAATCATTTTCGCCTCAAAAAATGGTTCGATGCCACTTGTTCTCTTGGCATCAAGGAACTTTACAATGCCCATCGGGCGTAGAAAAACTCTCGTTCTCCTATTGCTCTAACTAATTTTCATTCTGGAAGAAATCGTTGCAGGGATATTATTCAACAGGCCAACCGTGCTTACACTAAAAGGAAGTGCGCTGTCCCTCTTGGGTCACCTATCGGTAAAAATTTCTGGCCTCTTGCCAAAAACAATTAGAATAACTTCGGTAAATCTTCCATTCTCCCCCTTATCCATTCTGACGTCTCTGTTGCTAACACTCCTTCTGAAGAGGCTAGTATCTTTGGCCTCTTTTTTTCATCTAGTTCTACCCTGGATGATTCCGGCAACCTTCTTCCTACTCCGTCCCCTCTCAGGCGTTCCATGTCTCTACCTGTCATTACCCATGATCGGGTGGGTGGGATTCTGAGATTAATGAACGTCAGGAATGCCAGAGGTTCGGGTGGCTTTCCTCCCCGTGTTTTGAGAGAGAGAGTGCTTCTAAGTTGGCGCCTCTCTTAATTCAACTCTACTCTCTCTGCCTTAATACTAATAATTTTCCTCAGTCCTGGAAGCGCAGATATGTCCAGCCGATTCCGAAATAGGATTGCCGCTCTGATCCTTCTAACTATTATCTTATAACTCTGACTTGCATTCTGCCTAAAATCTTTGAAATTCTCCTTAACTCTCATTTCCTGGATCATCTGGAATCTCATTCCCTTCTTTCAGATCATCAGTGTGGCTTTAAACGTTAGAGGTCAACTGGTGACATACTTTCCTATGGACCTCTGCCCTTAGGGTTTATTGTGTGGAGGCACATGGCATATAAGGCTTTCGACCGGGTATGACATGCGTCACTACTCTCTAAGCTACCTTCCTTTGGATTTCCTCCTTCTCTTTGCTTACTTATGTCTAGTTTTCTTTCAGATCGTTATATATCTGTTCTTGTTGATGGAGCGACCCCTTTCTCGTTTCTTTTCAATTGTGGTGTTCCTCAAGGTTGTGTTCAATCTCCAACTTTATTCTTACTTTCATCAACGATCTCCTTAGCTGCACTTCTAACTTTACTCACTCATATGCCGAGGATTCTACTCTTCATTATTCCACTCATTTCAAATCTGCCCCCTCTTTTGCATCTAGAGTTTCATCTCGCCCACAGCTCTCAGATTCAATTCTTGCTGATCTGGTCGGGATTTCTCAGTTTGGTAACCGCAATCTTGTAAAGTTTCATATCTCCTTCTCAAAAGTCTCCAAAATTGACATTCTTGAACTGAACATAAATAGTGAATTGTTTTATAGACCCCATATCACTTTGGTTGTTAAAGGGGCCTCTAAAAAAATGGGAATTCTGTTCAGATTGCGTCAATATATTTCTTCTGGTTAGTTATTCCAATTATATAAGGGTCTTATCTTCCCCTGTATAGAGTATTGCTCTCACATTTGGGTGGTTCTGGTGCCACTCGTCTT
>JABUQX010000163.1:42500-45000 GCA_015478945.1 Trachelipus rathkii
CACCAAGGGGGGATTAGTATGCTTTTGTTTTACTGCTTTACTGCTTTAACTCATGTTTTACTGCTTTAACTCATGTTTTCTGCTTTGCTGCTTTAACTTTCTGCTTTACTGCTTTACTTTCGCTTTAACTGTTTTAAACTTTCTGCTTTTAACTGCTTTACTCATGTTTTTACTGGCTTTAACTCATATGTTTACTGTTTTAACTCACAATTCATTAACATTACATACCTTAAAGCAGTAAATCAGTAAATCAATAGAGGTGTTACCTAACACCTAGGGGGGGATTAGTATGCTTTTGTTTTACTGCTTTACTGCTTTAACTCATGTTTTACTGCTTTAACTCATGTTTTACTGCTTTAACTTTCTGCTTTACTGCTTTAACGTTGAAGCATACTCCTCTATTGCTTTCTCTGCTTTACTTTCCTTAAACTCATATATTTATCATTTTGTTTTTTATTTTGTTTTAATACTTTTTTTTTTATTTTATTATTATTTTTATTTATTTTTATTATTATTTTTATTATTTTTATTATTTTATTTTTATTATTTTTATTATCTTAGTGTGAGTTTAGATCAGTCTCTTGTTATTATTATTTAGAACACACCCACACACGCGAGCGTGCGCGCACACACACACACACACACACACACACACACACACAGACACACACACACGCACTTACACTTTCTACAGACATTCACTATGACAACTTATACACAACATTCACTATGATACTTACATTTACCCATAGACACTTACATTTACACTTATACACATGCGGTCACAACACACACACACTTCATTTACAAACCATTACTATGATACTTAATAACACATTCACATGAACTTACATTTATCGCATAGACATTACATTACATTACCAACTCACACCAGATTTACTTACACTCACACAGGATTACTTACACGCAACATCAGATTACTACACACATCAGATTTAACTTATTACACTCATACACCAATTTTACTTACACACATTCAGATTTCTACTTAACAACTCGCCACACAGATTTACAACACACACAACAAACACACACACACACATCACACAACACACACACACACCACGCACTTACAAATATAACGTATAATTTATTAAAACATTTTAATGTTTAATTAAACACGTACATTTATTACTCATTCAAATATAACTTAAATTATTTCAAGTTTCTAAAAACTTCTATAATAAATCAATCTTATCTTTGAACAAAGAATTTATTATTAACTGTAAATACTTTTTTGTTTAAAAATTTTATAACTATCAAGTTTTAAAAAATAACTTTTACTAAAATTTTATGAATTTTATTAAAAACATATATTTACGTACCTTAAAGCAGTAAATCAGTAAGGCCAGCCCCTAGCAACCCCTCTACATCAAGCTATGCCACGTTTGTTCTATTGACTTACTGCTTTACATCATTTTTTACCCATGTAATAAGTATAAAAAAGAACAAAATAATGGTTCTTCTCTGCCTAACATTAACATGTATTTATTAAAAAATCATTTAAGTTTTTATTTAAAATAACAATTATTCACTTACATTTATATTCATTCAATGTTAAATAAAAATATTTCAAAGTTTTTTAAAATTTAATCCGGATTTTATTATTATTATTTTATTAATTTCAATGTACATTGACAATCCATCACGAGAAAAAACAACAACCCGCACTCCTTACAGCTACGAAACTGACCTCTCTCTGTAAAATGTGCTGAAATAACTACTTTAGGCTAAATTTAGGATAATCCTTTTTGTAACCCGGAGCGAATTAAGCCTTCCAAGTCAAAATATATTTCAAACTGACCTTTTCTGTAAAATGTGGTGCAATATCCTAAATTGAGGCCTAAATTTAGGCCTAAATTTAGGATAAGCCTTTTTTGTAGACGGGCTAATTAATCCCAGGTCAAAAGGTAATTCCAGTTTAGACAAGATCATTGTTATTATTATTTTATAAATATATTTCCAACTGAAACATGCTGGATCGGTAAAAGTAAGATCCTTTAAGCAGGTAAAAGGAAATGTTTTCCTTACTTGTGATTGGTCCGAGTAATCCTTATTTATATATGGCCTTGTATGTAATTGGTCGAAAATTATTTTACTATCGTCTTTTGAAAATAAGCTTTTGTTCTTTCAACTTGTATTTGAGCAGGTGTGTGTTTTATTATCTTTTACCAAACTCATTTTAAAAATCATAGTCATTTTAGCTGTTAAGCGGTGCAAAAGTTATCTGATTTGTATTTAAAGTGTTTTATTTTTACTAAGTGTATTATCATATTTATAATAAATACTTACATTGGGGAATAATTATTAATTTCACTCGGAGTAGTTTTCTCCTAGTTCATAAGCTAACCACCAGGGCTCAGCATGAGCCCCACCCGCAAGGCAGCCAACCCCGCACCCGCTGGTGCGTTCCCGCCGCGTCCCCGCCGCCGCGTGCGCCCGCAGGCGCAATATTTCCGCGTTCCCGCCCGCCGCGTGC
>JABUQX010000163.1:60000-62500 GCA_015478945.1 Trachelipus rathkii
ATATATATATATATATATATATATATATATATATATATATATATATATATATATATTATATAATATATATATATATATATATATATATATATATATATATAAGGTTACTGATTTTTGTTATGGTGTTATGATCAGAATATTGCAGTGTATTGCTCTAGTATGTGATCTTGTCACATACGAAATCGTTTAGTCTTTCTCCTATACCCTCAATTTTCGAATTGTCTCAATCTTTTAATCTTCTTACTCCATCATAGTTTCTCTCCACCCCCCCCTTCCTTCTTTTTTTTATTTCAGATAGGTTGATGATGTCTCTGACACCCTTCCATATGGGAGGGGCACCCGGCGTCATTTGTGCTGACGGAATGTGAGCCGAATCACTCGCTTGTGATTCGGTATTCATGGCCTAACATAGGTTTGGCCATTTTTCCCTGACCTATCAGGAACACCTATAATAAGAGAATCCCATCACCTAGCGCGGTCCTCTTAGAAAAAACTTCATTAACTTGACAACTATGAGGGTGGAAACAACAAGCTTAACATAACTATGAAAACGAATAAAATGGCTTGACACCTTATTTGATTATTCTGGTAATGAACATTCAATGATTAATGGCCATCGATTTCTAGAAAATACTTTGAACAATGCCACGATTTTCAAGATTTCCTGGAAGGCCTCTGCCAACCTCCAGTGATATCTGGCCTGGCAAGATCTCGATATCACAGGTGTTCAAACGGTTGAGGCAACCAAGAAAAGGTGCTTCCAGTTCTAGTCGTTCTTGCTTGTCTACTTCACATGTTACACCCCTTCTCCGGGACTGCCAAAGGACATCATTCCAGATGTATTATTTATTGCAAATCACCAAGTCTAAGCTCCTCTTACCTACCATAGAAATATCATTCTTAGCAATGCACTTGAAAAGCTTAAGAAACTGAAAACATTCAAGTTACGTTAATGATAAATGGGTCCCTTCAAGCTACTACTCAGAGTCAAAGTTCCTTCTAGTCATTCTTAACTTCTCTTGGAGATAACCCTTTTATTGCCACTAATGACGAAATTATAAACATGGCCAAAGGCACTAATTATGCTCCCGTGCAGAAAAACGATGACATTGCTTTCATTCTAAGCCATCTCCAGCAAAATAGATTTCCTATTGCAAATTTATACAGGTTTCCTTCTTTCACATCGAGACTATTCAGTTACCCTAAATCCTCGTTTGCTGTTGACCTTTAGCACCTCTTTTCCATGTTCAAAGGTGGAAATTTGGTAAACAAGCTACAGTCTTTGCACGTTTATTCCCCTACCCAGACGGTGCTTCAAGCCCATGCAATTTATTTATCCCCGAAAATACTGTAGGGGACCACGTGAAATCTACGCTATTTGCGGAGAAGAATTCCACATTTCCTGCGAAAACACTCCTCACTCTAACAACTGTAGCTAACCCCAGAGCGCCTCTTCCTTAAAATACCCGTCCTACCTGTTTGAACAGGAAATATTTGAGTTATGTACCTGTTCAAAAACTGAGTAGGAGAGATGCTACACAACAGCTCATAGACAAATATCTTACAAGACAGAGGTAATCCTATGCTACAATTCTAGTAGCTAACCCTATCCCCGCGTGTTAAACCACCGACACAACCCCATTCTAGAAGACCTCCATCCTAAAAATATTTGTTGGACTCATGTAGTTGCTGCAACCTGCACACCTGCATCGCATATATTACAAGCTACTCAAATTATCCGAAAGCAGCCTGCAATCCAATCTTCCGCCCAAGATGCCGTCAATATCCCTACCAATAGCGCTGATTTTTGACCAGCCAGTACAAATTAAGCTTGCAGATCCACCAAAAAGCTCGAAGAACACTTTTTGCCGATAAACTCTGTCCACTACCCTCACGAGTTCGCCAAACCCACGTAATAGGCTTGCGCCTATGTATAATAATCTGCCTACCACCATTGCTCATACTCCTAAAATGGATATCCCTGATCAGAAACACAAGATTTGGCATTAAATCAGGAATTATTCACTAAATTATAAAACATCTGAATTTTTAAGCAGGACACATCGACCCTCCCATCTTAAAATAGTAATTCAGAAGAGACCTCGCTCTAGCTCTATTTCCGAGAAAAAAGCATCGACACCAGTAGGCTGTGCCCAACCATCCACAGCTGCAGAACAACCCATAAACCTGTCTCCTAATAACATTTATTCATTATTTCAGCCCTTTTGAATCTACTCCTAATTCTTCTCTCGAGTTTCGTATCACAACGATCCCTGAGATATTCTATACCCTGCTGGATCACATGGATTCGAGCTCCTAAAAGGAGCTTTACCTGACGATTCCCTCTCTTTCTAACGCTTCTGAGAGATGTTGATGAAAAACCATTCATTGCAAACACCGCAAACGCTCCAAGCGTTCTGCTGCGGTCGACGTTATGAGAAGGAACCGAGAGATCTCCCATCCTAACTCAAATTGTCCAGGCTTCTTTTAAAGTTTAAGG
>JABUQX010000163.1:72500-75000 GCA_015478945.1 Trachelipus rathkii
AAATTATATTATAAATTTATATAATATATAGATAATATATATATAAACATACAATATATATATATATACATATATAATATATATCTATATACATTTATATATATATATATATATATATATATATAATATTATATATATATATATATATATTATATATATATATATATATATAGTATATATATATAATATATATAAGCAAGATGTAGTGCTAAGGGTTTGACTAACAGAACCACGATGTTGATGGTACGGTACTTCGTACACTTTTCCTTTGAAATCAATCAATTAAGAGAACGTTTCGATTAATTAGAAATGATATTTCCTGTACATCTTGGCGCCTACGGTTCCTGATTATTTTCAACCCTTGCGCGGTACCTGAGCTTTTTATATATCTGTTTGGTTTCCCCATTAGTATTCCCCGATTAGTTAGTTTGTCTATAACGGGGAGGCCTGTTACTAGAGTAGAGTTAGATTTATCCTTATTATAAGATACATTATAGTAGCCTCATACTATATATATCATATATAACTTTCATAGTTGGATAATTAGCATTAGTTTATAATATTATTAGTAATCATATTATTATTATCTAGATGAGTACAAAAAGTGGAAACATAAATTGTATATAAACGACATAATTTCGGCTTTAAGTGTTTCTTATTACGGTGGATCTAGATGATCGGTCAAGCCACTTGCACACGTAATCTGCTGGGGTCCACACAGGTCTCTCTAAGAAATGAGTCAATCTCCAGTAGGGATGCAACCATGCTGGGACTATTTACAAGGGCTATCTGTGACCTATCGCAAGCAGATGTATATACGTGCAGTGACTATGAGGTACCACTACAGACCTGTTGACGAATGATACTAAATAACAATAGCACATCTTATTCCTCTGAAAGCAATCTAAGGCTTCCCAGAAGGAGTGAGGCATGTCTAGGACATCTAACCTCCGGCAGGCCTCCCCGTTCACACTCGGGCCTGGGGCCAAACAGGGTACCGCGCAAGGTGAAAATACTCAGGAACCGGGGGCCAAGATGTACAGAAAATAAATTGCAATAAACGCAATATAATTTTGTATTGATAAAAAGGAAAAAGTGTTGGGTTTCCTTATTATAGTTCATGTGGTCTGGTTTAGTCAAACCCTTGCACGTACATCTCTATATTATAAGATTTATTTAAAATATATTATAAAAATAATATATAAAATTGAACGTAATTTTATAGAATATTAAGGAAATTATATGTAATTTTATGAAATTGTAATTCTATAAATTGTATATAATTGTATGAAATTGTATGTATTTATATGATAGTTATCCAAATTTTGTGCAATTGTAAGAAAATATATGATTAATTGAACATATATTTATTATTTTATTATTTTTTTTCTTTATTATTATATATATGTCATTATATTAATGTATAAAAGATTCTTGATATATATATATATATATATATAAATATTAATAATTATATATAGAATGCTATAATATACTATATAATATTATATATATATAATAGTATATATATATTATATTATATATATTATTTATATATATATTTTATATATTATTATATATTAATTAGATTATACGTATAATATATATATATTATATATTAATATATTATATATATATTATATAATAATAATAATATATATATATAATATATTATACTATATATAGCTATATATTATTCTAATAAGGCCCTTACTCCTCACGAAATTATATTTAATATCGATTAACACATAGAAACTATCATTTCTAGAATTGGAAATTGTACTTGCTATTGCATTTCTAGATGGTAAATGTTTTTGTAAAATGCGCTTTTCGTTAAACCAAGTAAAAGACGTGCTTAAAATTCCAGTTAAAACTTAAAAAAGAATGTCACACAATGTAGAAACTAGAAATACTGGCGACTCATCGTATTAAACATGCCTCAAAAAGACATACATAGTTGGATTAATTGTTGCACACTGATAATCTATGGACTATTATCTATAGTGTTCTTGTACGATGCTTTTCTATTTCCACTACGAGAAATAAGAACCGAGACAAAGCAGCGAATACTACATCTGGACTGTGTTATCCCTTATTCTTTTCTGCTCAAATGGGTTAGACATGACAATAGAGGAGAACTAAAATATTGTTATTAACTGCTTATATATAAGCTGTAGTATATAGTGCGGCTCCACCTTCCTCTTTCTCATCGCGGTAGTCACTGGTCTGTAAAGTTTGACTATGGTTATTTCTTTTCCATGTGTATTAGGACCCAGCGAACCAAGAAGAGTTAAAATCATGGATATAATAAGAAAGGTAAAAGGCTCAGGGACGCGCTTTTATGAGGTATACAATTCAAGTCTTAATCTAAAGACCGATATGAAAATTTAGCACCACGTAATGTCTTGACACTCGCAAAAAATGGAAATGATCAAAAGAGGCCAATAAACTGCTCGATCAGTTCCAAATGTCTACTATGATATGTAAAAGATAGCAGTTG
>JABUQX010000164.1:0-12500 GCA_015478945.1 Trachelipus rathkii
AGTGTAGATACTTGAGATGGTTAAAAACAGATGCTTACGAAAAACAGAAAATTTCCTTCGCTTATAGGGCTTCCGAAAAGATCACTAAACCAGTACAAACGGCCACTAATACATTGCTCCCCGGCAATCCTTCCTCAGTCAATGCTCCGGTCCTATCACGAGGTTTCGTCTAGGTTACAACATAAATTTAAGGTCTTGTGAGTTATCTGTTGTAAGAAAATAATTGGTAATAGTCAAGATGAGACAAAGATAATGGTTAAAATAAAAAAAAGGGGTAATAAAAAAGTATACTATTGGGTCCAAAAATAAAAAAAGAGATAAATAAAAGAATTATATATCCACTTTCCCAGAAAAAACTGGATCACAAATTAGGCTACAGGATATAAGGAAATATCGATATTTTATGGAATCAATCATATACCTCCCGCCGTCACAACATGAAAATCTCTTGAGCAGCCGGAGCTATGTACCTTGTGAATAAAATTATGGATAAAATGAGAGACAAATGGTAAAAAAAAGAGAGAAGAATTAAAAAAAGGAAAAAAAAAAAAATATATTTAATATAAGTTGAGTGTAAATTCTGCGTTGGTTAAAAGGATAGCACTATATATAACTATATATTAAATAAAGAGAGTACCATTATGGAGATTAGAAGATCTGCTATTCTAGGTAGTATTTTCATCGATATTTATTACATTTTGGGGATTTACAAATACATTCGTTTAAACTGAATTGTAATATCAAATGCTACTCCATAAAAACAGGGATAAACCGATCGGAGGTACTATTATGTCGGGTATTTCTTTTAACAGTAATTTACTAAATAGATAATCAGGTAGACGGTAAAAGTCAGACTTTTTTCGGCTCTATATTCGGAAGGTATATTTTTGCGATAGGGAACAAAGAAATGGTACAAGATTGTGTTTAAATATTTTAGTTCAGGGTTTTAGTGAATTGAAGGGTAAGGTTTAATGAATTTAGTTAAAACAGCATATGTATGATAGGAATTGAATATTAAGAATATCCTATCCCGTTCATTATTATTTTATTTATACCTACACGCCCCGCCGACCCGCCCCACTCGCCCTTGTGGAAAATACCCAACTTTCGTGTCTTTTCAATCCCCTTTTGTTCTTATTTTCACTGTAACAGGAAAAGTCCTCTGTAAAGGAACGCAACCTTGCCCTCCCCTCATTCAAAGAGAACGTCAACAAAATCCCATGAAAGTACAACATGTTTTCAAATAATAATATTAAACGAGCATTCAATTTTCAATATATTTTTATATATATATATATTATATATTTTATACAATATACTTAAAAGTGATATTACATCCCCGTAATAACTGAGCAGTCATAAGGGGTGGAGAGTAAATAGACTAGCAAAACGCTAAGAAGAAACATATTATAAAAAGTTAAAATTTAGCCGGGGTCATGACTCAGTGGCATCGGCATCCATAAAATCTAAGATAAAATTTTATATAACGAATAACCATAATGAAAAAAACAAAAAGTAAATCACTCTTGAAAATAATTAAATAAATTTCAAAAATAAAACAGAGCATAATCTTAAATTATATATAATAATATATAAGAAATAAATTTTAATTAAATAATAATCAACAGTGGTACGACATTTACAGCGAACCGCTATAATTCAACGCTCCAAACTTGAGGTATATTTTATTGTATCAACTAGCGCGAGACGTAATAAATATTTACATGACTATAGGAATTAGATTTAATTGGTTAGCAGATAATTATTTCACTATCCACATGCTTCTTTTATAATAGAAATATATCAACTAACCTATTCCTGATACCGAGTTGTTTTATTATTCGAATTTCATTATATTAATATAGATGAACCATCGTACGTTTTTCTGCCTTATTCAAATCAGTTTTCTAAATTATGACTAATCATTATTTCAACAATTAATTGAAACACATCATATTTTCTCATATAAGTGATTTTAAGGTCTGAATTATGCTTATTAATTAAGGAGGAGCGGTCGCTCCACATCGCTCTATACCCTATGTATACGCCCCTGATAATATATATATATATAGGATATATAATAATAATATATAATATAATATATATAATAATATAATTAGTATATATATGATATATCTATATATGGTATATTATTAATATATAGATATATATATATATATATATTAATATTAATAATATTATTTTATAATAATATAATATATAATATATATATGGTCATGCGTTTTAAGTATATAACCAAGTGATTTGCATCATTAAAAATCTATTAGTCTACAGTTATAAAAATCGCGAATAACATTGGTGGATAATGCTGGTCCAATTTTAGTACGAAGAAAATGAAAATAAATAAAAAAAAAAAAATATATGACTATATTATTTCTCAAAAACTACAATAGCTCAGCGAAAAGGAATACATTTTGGAATCCTGGTAAAAGATTTTCACATAGAAAAATGTAAAAAAAAATAAAAAAATAAAAAAAATTATTGCATTTGTAACTTCTCTACAATTATCACGTTTCCTTCTTTCCTACGACTAGTTTATATGCAATAAAGGCCTTATTTTTATTTACATTCTCATTAAAATTAAATAGACTTTCTATTAAATTTTGGCTTTGTTATAAGATTATAATTTACTGAAATGAATACCCAAGGGTATAATTAACCGAGCCACGATTGGCAAGGAGATCGGGTAATCTCGGCCGTTCCGGGAACTACGGGGTAGGATTATTCCCCCCCTCCGGGGAGAGGGTCCTCTCGTGAACCTTCCCAGCTGAGCTTTTAGTGTGATGTGAGTTGGAGTGGGGCGCGAGGGGGGCTACTCGCCTCCACGGGGTACTGGAAACAGCCCCCCTCCTATGTTCCCCGTCGGCCTCGAGCCCCATATTTTTTTTTTTTTTTTTTGGTTGTCCCCCCCCCCCCCCCCTAAAGTGTGCCGTAATAAGAGCATTTTCCTATTGAATTTTACCAGGATTCCAAAAATGTATTCCTTTTGCTGTAGCTATTGTATAGTTTTTGAGATATGATTTATTTTTTTTTTTTTTTTTTTTTTTTTTTTTTTTTTTTTTTTTTTTTTACATTTCCGCACTAAAATTGGACCTAGCCCCCCCCCCGCCCCCGTTCATCTCGGCCTTGCCAAAAAAAAAAAAGCTCTTTCATAGAACGACTACTTCACTCCACTTTCTTCCTGGTTACTGCTTTCCGAAAATTTAATGCAGATGTGGCCTCGCTACACGCACCTCGGCTCTCTTCCGTGCCCGGCTCAGCGTGCGCCGGCAAAGTTGTGGCGTGGATCAGCCGCATGGGCCATGGGGTACACGTGGAGGGCTGTGCAGGAGGGTTTCGGGGGAGGGGGCTGCGGGCTGGCACTCCCCACGTAGTTGTGTCACTAGCACTGGCACGAGCCGATTCCCCACCACCCACCATCCCCCACCCAAAAAAAATACTTGGTGCGCAGGAAGTGTTTCCCCCCCTCCACCCCCGCCGAAAAATAATAACAAAAAAGATGCCAAGAGTACAGTGAGCTTGGGGAGATCACCATACGTTCATACGGATGAACGACATAAATTCGGGCATGTGGTGGTCTTGGTACAGGCTACCGGGGTTTATTCATGGTATCTTTTCGGCTGTGTGAGCTTGTTTGTTTTTTGTCATTAAAAACTTATTTAAACTAAACACAAATTATAATAGGGCACATAGAGGGGTCGCAGCTCCATGCGGTGAAATCTTGGCAAACTCAGGCGAGCGCGACTCGTCAGCGGTTAGAATCGCGGACAAGGCGGAACTATTCATCAGCGCGAAGAAGACATAGAATGTGTGCGAACAGAATCAGGAACGAGTGTGGGTGTTGCGGAGCCACTGACCAACGGAAACGGGTTTGCAATTGAGTGAGGGACGAAGTATTTTTGATGCGATGGACTCGATTGAGCACGACATAATTCCCAACTCCGTCCACCCCGTTTTTACTGTATGCATTAATAGTTTTTAAGATACATCTGACGGCTAATATAAACGCTGGCCATCTATATAATTATATATTATATATTATAGTTATACTATAATTCAACTAACAGATGAGGTATAATAGGTATATATAATACTTATACGGCGTATATATATGAGCTAATATACCCAATAGTGGTTATAGTTATGCGACATATGACCCTCTCATACCTAAATATAATATAATATATATATATCTATACTAGAGGTATATTATATTAAATTATATATAATTATATATAATAATTAGTATATTATAAAATATATATATATATATATATATAAAATATATATATTATTAAATATAAAAAAATATAATATACTATATATTATATATAATATATAAAATAATTATATTATCTGAAAATAAAAACTACGACATACGGAATTAACGCGATTATATATCGAATCGAGCCGATGTTAATCCGATTTTTTTCGATTATTTCAAGCAATAGAGCGTCGGGGGTTGACAAAAAGTTTTTTTTTTTTTTAAAACTAAAGGAAAATACTCAAGATTAAATCGCCAAGATGGAAAGAGTCTAGGGTTCCTGCCTCCAGCGAAGGGACGAACGGGTGGGACGTAGTCCCCGATGCTGTCCACCGGGCTCGAAAGCCCCTTAAAAAAAATAAATAAAAAACAAAATTAAAAACTTATTCAACTTTAAAAAA
Organism: Trachelipus rathkii; assembly: GCA_015478945.1. Taxonomy (NCBI): domain Eukaryota; kingdom Metazoa; phylum Arthropoda; class Malacostraca; order Isopoda; family Trachelipodidae; genus Trachelipus; species Trachelipus rathkii. The sequence continues at coordinate 4,687 of JABUQX010000164.1, forward strand.
AAATTAACTATGATTATCATAAAGCAACATGTGCAACTTTTTCTCTTCTTACTATTGGAAGTTTAAGGTTAACACGTCACATGTGCAATGGTTACGAACAATGTGTTCAGTCGATATTTTCGATATCTGCTATTTTTTAGTAACATCCTTTTAACATGGAAAGATCTATATGGAAATAGGTATATATATCGCTAATATATTATTTATATTTTTATTTTTTTATTATTTATTTATTTACTATATTTATATATATATTTTTTATATAATATTTTATATATATTTTTATATTATATAATACTATTTATATATACTCTGATATATATATATATATAATACTATATAATATTTATATATAACTAATATATACTATATATAAAATAGTATATATATAATCGATTACCATATATAGTATATCATATTATCCCTTATATGGTTTATTCTATATATATACTAGGATTATGAGCTTACTATTATATATAGGAAAGTAAGGCTCCTATAGCAGTTGCATCTTTATTTTGAGATAACTTATTTTTTATTGTAGTATTAAGGTTCTCTTCAGATATCCTAATTATTTTTGAAATGATTATTACCATTATACGATATAACTAATTATTATCCTTACGAAGTAGTACTACTCTATACTAGTATCTGTATAAAATTTGCTACTATCTCTCACCAAGAAATTAAGTTCAATGATCAATTCATTTACACAACTAAGTTCTTTTTTACCTACAAAAAGAAAAAAAAGAAAAATTGAATTGATATTTTGCTCCTCCCATTATAATTTTAGTAAATCATTAAAACTAAAAATTGTTCTTAATGAAAATCTGATTTTAATTCTTATATGAGATTCAATAAAAATCTTTAAAAAATATATTCAATGTAGACTTTTTTAAATGGTCTTAGCTGCTTCTAAATAAATATTCTGGTCTTTAACTGACCCAGTAACATCCCTTTACTTCAACAGATATAATTAGTATCAATATAAGCGTATATTACTACTATAGTATGAGTAATAAGTATATAGATATATTAGATATTAAGTATATATTATAATATATATTATTATATTAGGATAATATATATATAAGTAATATAGATTATATGATATTATATATATTATATATAATAATATATAATATAGGTATAATAGTATAATATAATATATTATATATAATATAATAACAATAGGATATCTATACTTATTTATTTATTTCTAAAGTTATATATATATATATATAATAGCTATAATATAGTATAATATATTATAGTTATTATACTGATAATGAATATAATTATATATACTAATATATATATATATATAGTATATATATGTGTAAGATAAGTATATAGTTATATTATATATATAATAACAATCATCAGACACATATAATAAAATAGTAAAAGTTTAAATTATATTATATATATACTAATAATAAAAATATAATTCTAGTAATAAATATATAAAATATAATATATACACTATATAAATATATATATTAATTTTATATATATATTTATATATAATATATTCTTAGATAAAGGGGGCCATTGCCCCCCCAGAAAAATTCCCTAGTTATTTCTAGTAATATAATAAAAAAAAAGAATGGCTGTTAGTAACACTTTTATTTTGACTTTGTTTAAAATTTAGAAAAAAAGAGCCTTTTTGTAGAAAACAAAACATTTCTTAAAAAAATTTAATATAATATTTACTTATCTATTTCTTAATGGTTTAAAATAAACAACAATGTAACAAAAAAGAATTTCTTTGTTTCTTCTGTTTTTTATTGTTTTTTATTTTTTCAGTTTTAATATAGATGCCAAATTTGCTAATTACATTATCATCTTCCTATGGAGATGTTATTGTAGGTATGGTGAACAACAGCATGAAGTAATTATTGGCATTTTTTTTCATTTTGTAAGGGGGCGGTTACCGCCATTGCGCTGTGTATAAAGAGTCAAGTTGCCATTAATGTTTTTTTGGGGATTCAAGCATTAAGAAACCCTGATTTATATATATATATAGGTACCTCACACATAAAATATATATATATAGTATATATCTATATACTCAGATATTATACTGTATATATATATATATATAATATAAATAGATCTTATAGATAACTATTAATGTAAGTATTATTTTTGGCGTTTTAAAACAAAAAAAAAAACAAACAACTACATTCTAGTGAATAACATGATTGAAAGTGAGTATACAAACTAAACTATCTTTTATAATTTTCCAGAATATTAGTAATAATATAGATTAAACATATTAAAAATTGCGAAGTAAGAACAGTGTTAAAGATTTCGTTGGCTCAGATCTCATTCTGGTTAATAGTGTGTGGATATTATGTTAATTTCTAAGCAACAAAATTGTGAGGTTAAACCAAGTGTTTATGGAAAGTCGTTCAGGCTCCAAGCTCTTTGGCATGCTATTAAGTGACTAAGATAAGCACTGGGCACCTCATTATAGATGTGGAAGTTGTAAAACAACCCTAGAGGGATAATGGGTAAGGCATGGAACAAGAAAGCAATTGCCTTTTGGCATTCTAAAGAATAGCGTTCATATTAAATCGGCGAGAGTCAAAGTGAAAACACTGATGATCGACTCTTACTTGGCTCATCATCGGTGACCTAATTACATAGAAATATAATGCGCGAATAAAGGCACAGGGAAGTGCAATTCTCTTCCATACCTCAGTATATGATTATTCCCCATCCAGACCCAGTTCCCATGAATGAACTACCCTACTCCTAATCCTTTCATTCACCTCCCTTCCTGTAACGTAAAATATTCTGTTTTTATTATGACAAGTCTATTGCACATATAAAAGAAGAAATACGTATATTTTCTACCAAATAGTATGTATGGCATGCCTTTTATAGTGATTATCGTATAGATATATATTTATTTTTAATATTATTTATAATTATATTATATATATATATTATTGTATAAATATTAGTACAGTATTATTATATTATATATAATATATATATATATATAGCAGTATATTGATTATTATAATATAAAATATATACGTTGTATAATGAAAGTTTATATATAATAATATATATGTATGGTATATATATATAAGATTTTAATAATATAATAGTATATTATCTATATATATATAAGGGGTATATTATAATATACTATATATATTAATTAATAGTATATATTATATATAATATATATATAGTATATCGAATATATATATATATATCCTAGGTAATATATAATTTAATATATAGAGCAGTGGTTTTCTTTTTTTTCTTTTCTGGAAGAGTATAGATATAGATGAATAATGTTTACAAAATATGCCTTAAATATTCCTTGAATTTATGGGAAAAGAAAAAATGGACGAGCATAATTGCAGAAAATGATTGCCTTGTGTGCATTCCTAAATGTGGTTCAGGGATTTATTAGGAAATTGTAAAGATCCCAAATTTACAAAACATTCTGATAAAAATGCTCATGTGATGTTGTTATAGAAAAAGGGTGCCGTATGCCCCATTAAAGGTGGCGTTATACTTAACTCGCATGCTTGAAATGAACTTTTTTCGAGAGAATTAGGGGGATGCAAGTGAAGAACATGGTGATTTAGATTTTCACCAGAAGTATTCAGGACAGATGGAAAGAGATCACCCTAGGACGTTGGGATAGTGCCTGGCTGGTATTAGTATTGGTTTCTGAATAAGAGAAGGAAAACAATACTCGACTCATAGAGAAAAAAAAGCAACGATCCATGACGAATATACTGTTTACGCATGCGTAATGTCATATCTAAGGCCTTTGGGAAGACATTTGACTTATATTTTTGGGAGTATTGGAACGTATCTCTTAATCAAAACCTAAGTAAAAAGTCAATTTTTCAGTTTCTGTGTCGTGGGGAAAATTTTAACCTTCAAAGATAAAAAATTGCTAATAGGTACCTAGCAGTGAACGAGCACATACTAACAACCTTAAAAAATGGGCAAACTTAATATTGCAGATAACTCTACTCAAAGTATTCTATCGAGTGATAGAAAAATAATGAGGGGTTCATGTTCTTCTCTGTGTTCAGCGCAAAAAACATATAAGATTCAATAAAAAGAAATTTTTTGTGTTACATAATGTAATTTTTCTTTGAACTATAAACTATCAGAACATATGTAAGATAATTTAATAAAAAACAAACAAAAAAAAAACACCTATTTTCTTAAAAATAAATAAAGCTGCTTCAAGAGAATCCTCCTTTGAACGATGTCCTTGATGATTCAATTTATATTATTTTTAAATCCGAAAATCCGAAAACTTGCTTGATTGGGAGGCAAAGCTGTAGCTGTGTAAGCAGCATCTTCCAAAATTTTTGGATAGTAAGGTATTGATTCGCAACAGTTAAATTTGATTTGATTTGATTTGATTTATTATGGAATTCTACTTTATATTTTTCTAAAAGATTTTTTAACTGAAGGTCTTTTAATGACTGATCTTTTTTTTCAATTCTCTATCAAATTTGGTTTCTTCATCTTCGTCTAACAAGATACTGCAAGAAAAAATTCCTGAAACTGATGAATTGCCTGACTCTGATCCAGACTTCCTGTTCAATAGGTAGTGGTAAATTCCATTTTGAAGGTCGTAAAGGATATATAATCACAAAGACCATTAATAACTTTTAATATCAGATCTTTCGGTTCCTGCAACGAAAGATTTGAAAGCCGTGGATTAACATAGATGGTCGACAGAGAATATTTGCTTCAGTTAACCAGTTCTTTCACTTTATTATACGAGAGAGATATTTTTACAAGTCATTATGCTAAAATCTCTTCTTTATTTTCGAAAGCATTAAATAGGCGCTTCAATTCTCTATAAAATTTTACTGCATTCAAATCCCCTGCTTGAATTTTCTTTGCTGTAAGGTAATGATTTTTGCGATTACCGGAGTCGGAGCCGCCCCTTGTTTGTCCGATCCACCTCCCCAAGAAATTCTACTCCGCTCCACCTTCCAAAAAAATTTCGGCTTCTGCTCCAGGCTGCGGCTCCACCCCCCTCATTTACAGTTTCATAAATTTCATAATTTTGGTGTTAGTTGCCTTCTCATGACCTCCTTAGATCATACCTACCTTAAAGGACTCAATGTGCTCAGATTAATAGTAAGAGTTATCCTGTCGCTTAAGTGGATGTAGCAGTGAATCTAGGAAGCAGTTTGAGGCCTCTTCTTTTTAATATCTATATTAGTAATTTAAATTCACTTCTCAATGACACTTGTCTTTTTATGTATACGCAGATGACATTGTACCCCTAAAAAAGATTAGTAATAATAAGTCTCTATTGGCTCTGTTTTTTTTTTTTTTTTTTTTTATTTTTTTTTTTTTTTTTTTTTTTTTTTTTTTTTTTTAACCTTTGCCAGATCAAAGATTTAATCGAACGGTGAATGGTGAAAATATATATTGGAAAAGTTCGTTCTGTTAAATTTTTTGATGTTGTAATCGACAAGAATCTGAAATTTCATGACCATGTCAATTATGTAATATCTAATTTGTAACGATTTTTTGAAGTCTTATTTTCAAATTGATAAGTTTTCCCAACTGAAAACTGCTAAAACTCTCTACCATATCATTGTTCATTAATTAAATCTATTTTATGCAATAACGTCGTGGGAGATCTATTGCTCGTGATTTAGAATAAGATAATTACAAGTTTTATGCTCAGTTTGTGCATGGATGCAAATCGCACCAGAAATATATAATGATATAAGTTTAGGCAAAGTTAGTAACGTTTATAAGCTAAGACTGGTGGAAACTGTATTTAAAATATTAAAGTGTCATTATCTTACCAGAAATACTCTCGCTGCCTTAAAAGAATATTACCAATTATATTACGAATTGCTCTGTGCTACTAATTTTGAAATTCAGTTTCCAAGAATTGAAAGTTTTTTTTATTCCTTTATTTTTGTATGGAATTCATCTCTGTTAATTTTTTAAAAAAAAAAAAAAAAAAAAAAAAAACGATTTACTTTTCTAATATTAATTAAGTATATGACTGTTGATTGGTAGTAATTTTGACAGGTGAAAATTTGGTGTGACCCTCAAGGGATTTTCTCCAATACTACAGAAAATAGTATATCAAATATGTAATATTTTTCCAATGATTCTTACTAATGTATAATTTACTTATGTCAATTTTATATTGTATTGGAGTATCTGGTATTTTGCATGCATTTTATGCGATATAATATATATATTATATATATTATTTATTTATACTAAATATATATTATATATATATTACAATATAATATATAAAAATTATATAATATATATATTATATATAATATAATAATATATATATATTATAATATATAATAAATATAATAAATAATATAGTACTATGTCACAGGCCATATATAGATAGTATGAGATAACATTAATTATATTATTATAGTATATAATATACTATATATATTATTATATATATATATATTATATATAATAATAAAATACTATATATATGTATATATAATAATTATATATAGTATATATATATTATCAGAGCTGGCGTGTGGCGGCCAGACCGAAGTTGCGCCTAGGCTGCTATGCGCCTATGGCGCAATATCAATTTGTAGGCGCAAAAAGAGCGTATAGGCGCAAGCAATTTTTAATTTTAAAAATGGCGACTAAGCAAAAGGCGCACAAGCCAATTTCTATGCGCCTATAGCCGCGCCTATGAACGGGAACAAAGCATTTTTTTTTACCCTTCAAAAAGTTTAGAATTAGAAAAGCGTGGCAAACTATGAAAAGATCTGTTACAATTATGAACTTTTCATTATATATATATATATAATTATTGTTATATATTATAAACTATATATATAATACTATATATTATATATATATATACTTATATATAATAGTATATTATATATATATATAGTATATATAATATAATATAAGATATATATATAGTTCAGTAGTTCTTAACTACATAAAATTTGGCAACATGGCTCGAAAATTTTTCTAGACTTCTTCAGCGCTCGTTGCTGAACCTCTCTGGGAGGAAAACATAGACCGACAAGGAACATGGAAGGCAAGGAAATGAGGACCGTTAGATATTAGTTTACGTGTGTTAATTTATCAAAAATTAATAAATGTGTTTTTCTTCCTTATAATAGCATGCTTTCTTTTATTATCACACTAAAGTTTACTTTGCAAAATTAAAATTTAGCAAACAGCCAACCGGAGCCGGCGAAAAGTCGTCAGGCGCAAAGAGCGCATAGGCCACGCAATAGGCGAATAGGCGCTGATGGTGACAAAAATATAGGCGCATGGGCGCCGCTAGGCGCACAAGGTCCGGCGGCATAGGCGCATAGGCATAAGGCGCATGGCAGGTCCGGCGGCATAGGCGAATAGGCGCAGGCGCAGGCACTCAAAAAAATTACAATCCCCAATGTAGTTTGATATAGTATATATATATATTAATATATAATATATATATATAATATATATATATATATTATTATATATAATAATATATATATATAATATTATATATATATAATAATATTATTATATATATATATATTATATTATAATTATTATTATTATTATTTATTATTATTATTCATTTATTATTATATTATTATTATTATTATTATTATTAATTATTATTATTATAATTATTATTATATTATTATAAATGATATATAATATAAATATATATATATAATATAATATATATATTATATATTATATATATATATATATTATATATATATATTATATATATATATATATTATATATATATATATATACTTATATAATATAT
>JABUQX010000164.1:22500-45000 GCA_015478945.1 Trachelipus rathkii
TTTTTATATATTATTATAAACTATCATCTATTAATTCATTTATACAATATTATCAATAGAACAAACATTTCAATCTAATATTATTATTCTTAACATATCATTACATCTAATATATTATTTATAAATTAATCTATTATTATATATAATTATTATTCATTAAAATTAATTAAATTAATATAATATTATTATTTTAATCTATTATATTAATTATCTATATTATTTATTATATAATATAATATCATATATATGTTCCATATTTATATCAAAATATTAAATATAATAAATTAATATAAGTATAATAAACATTAATTTTTTTTATGACAGGAATTGTCCATTAAATGACATGTATGCCGTGAAGATTAAATAATTAATATAATAATTATCATTATTAATATACATAGTTATTATTATTATAATATAATTTTCACATTAATTTCATTACCAAATATTAAATATAACCAAAAAATTTTTTAACATTTGATTAGTGAAAACTGAATAAAACACTAAAAAAAATAAAAATTAAACTTATATATTTATATTAAAAGTAATTGTAGACAACTTAATAAATGGAAAGTTAAGCTAATATATATATATATTATCTATTATAATAATTAATACTTCTTTATTCTTATATTTAACTAACAAAATTATATTCTTTAATAAAAAATATATATTACTATATAAATATATAATTATTTTATTATAAATTATTTATTATATATATAATTTTTTATTAATTATTATAATTTATTATTATTAATAATTATACACTAATATATTATAGATATATGAATATAATGAAGCCTAACTCAGCCAACTACTGGCACATAAAGATTGAAGCAACAACAGAATCAATATCTAAGGATACCCCATAAAACACACTTGAAACATGCAACATAACACAAGGAAATTATTAGATGCCATATATATATATACAATTTAGAAAACTACAGCAAAGTGCCGGGCCCAAATCATTAAGAAGTATTTCAAGAACCTACAATTCTTCGTGGAACTCACCATTGCTTAAAAATGGAACATCAAGAAGAGAAACACCAAAAACACACACCATAACTACCTCTTAATAAGTCACATCTTTATTTATGCGTCATAATAAAAGCTTCAGCTAATCCAACATTTTCACTAATTTTGAAGGAGGATTCGAACAGTAAAAAAATAACGGAAACGAAAAGCTAATTAATAGCTAGAATTTCCATGTTTTAATATTAAATAAAAGATCATTAAATGATATCATTAGGATTAAAAATTATAGTCCAGCCAAAGGTTATATCAGCGAAAGAATCTATAAAAAAAATCAATAAATCATAAAATAACAAAATAATAAACTTCACATTAAATCACAAAAAAAAAAATCTAAATACCAAAAACAAAAAAAAATATAAAAAGATAAGTCTCATTAAAAGGACAAACTATAATATATATTACATATATTGCTGAATATACCAAATAATTCCACATATACCAAAATCAATACTATAAAAACATAAGAAATATAAAATATAATAAATATATATATATACTAAACTATAAAAAACTAATATAAAAATAAAATATATAATAACTAAAAATAACTAAAAATAATAAATAAATAACAGATAGACATTAATATCACAGATTATATTTTTTCGCTAGGAGACAAATTCGTTTCTATCATATATATAATAAAATATAACAAAATAACTATATATAAAAAAACAAATTATGTCATATCAAATATACAATCATACAATATACAAAACCAATGAATCATAAAATTAACTACATCTATACCTATATATCTATCATACAAACAATAATAAATAACCAAAAAAACAAAAAAAAACACAAAAAAAATAAAACTAATATATAATATATATAAATATCAACTCATATATTTATATTAAATAAAATATATATATATATATATACATAATATCAAAATACATACTCCACCACAACATAAAATATAACAAATATATATACATTATCAACACCACGCTCACGGGCAAAGAACCTATTCAGGACGGCGAAACAGGTGGTTACACAAATCAAAAACAACCCACACTCAACGTAACCGCAATAAATTAACGCAGAAATGAACGCAATAACACCACAATCATAATCAACCTAAAACAAACACAACTAATAATCACACTAATAAACAAAAATATATATATATATCATACTCACACAAATATAATATATATTAACATACCTGAATAACAATCTAAAAATATCAACAAAAATAAATATATAAATAATAAAATTTCACAAAATAAATAAAATATAAAATAATATTACAATATATATAATAATATATAATATATAATCATAATAAAGCAAAAAAAAACCAAATAAAAATAAAAAAATTCTAAGAAAAAAAAAATGAGGAAAATATTTATTATAATTTCAATACAACAACATCATCTATAACAAATCGATGTTAAACTTTAATACCACACAGAACACTAACCGTAACAAAGTCCCGAGATCAACCATCATTACAGTTTTCATACTGCTGTAACAATATCTCGAACTGTAAAATGTAGAGAGAGGGCAAAAGTACAGAAATAAAGTCTATATCATCATCCACTAATAATATTTCAAATTAAGTTAGGTTCTTCAGACAGTCATAATGTTTGAAAACCTTCTTAACTACCACTAAAGCAAGATAGACAAAGCCAATGATAAAACTTGACAAGAATATTTGCAATAAGATGTAAAATATAAAGTAATAATGTGACTCATCGACAAGAACTGTTCGAGATCTATTGTGTTATTTTGACAAATAAAGAAATATCTGTGAACTGATGAAAAATGCAATATCTCAACTTCCATAAATCCCTATTCTGCCTTTATAATAATACCTATCCTCAAACCGTTTAGGCATTCCTACGAGATCTTTCATTTGAAAAACATCTTACATCTTTTATTTTCTCCTGTGCACAAAAATTACCCCCTAGTATCTCGAATATGACAAATTAGCAAAGGAAAAAGATAATATATATTCCTATGAAATTAAACACCTCTCTACTAATTAACTGATATTAAATCAATCCCAAAAATGGTATGAAAATGGATGTGCGATAATAAAGAACTCTGTGGACGTCAGGAAGAATAAGGACATCGTTGGGTCTGTATTCTTTGGAAAATCTGTTAATTTCTTGATACAGCCAATATTCAAAATACCCAGCTTTCAGAAGTTTCAGATGCGGGCTTACACATTCTTTCAAAAAACATATGCTGAAAATTCATATTGTCTTTCATTTCTCAGATGGTATTCAAGTTTTAGTTTTAACTAAATTCACTTCATTACATGCACTCACCAAATCTAACATTGGCAACTTTGAAATGCAATTGCTGGATTTAAAAAAAACAAAGAATTGTAGAGCTCGAAATTTGAATTGTCTGTTTAAAACAAAAAAGAAACCATAAAAGATGCACTACTATATGAACCATTGTTAATAATTAAAAAAAAAAAAAAAGGAATAAAGCTTTTATTCAGAACAATGATATACAGACTTCACCATTTTATTTGCTTCAAAGCTGCTAATTATCGCGGATTTCAATAAATCACTTAACACATAAAATAAAATAAAAACTCAGAATTCATTCCGTATTGGCATCTAGGCGAGTTTCGTCAAACTTTTTCTCTAATTCTTTCCTGACTAACTACTATAGAATAAGTTTCTATTTTTCTATCCAAACAATTTTAGTCACTCTTAACACTTAACAAGGAAAAAATTTATAAACACACATAAATACTGTTTATTCAAATAATACCACATCGGAATATTTATGAACTTTAAGAAGCGTTCTTGTGAGGTAAAAATTTACCAGCAACTGCAAAAAGCAGAGAGTATAAATAGCTTTGTGACTTTTTCATTTATTTCTCTCTGAACACCCCTGAAGCTCACCACTCATTTGCTCTGCCTGCTTGCACCGTCATATCCCGTTCATTCTTAACTATTAACAATATCACAAAAACACATTATCAGTTACTTTTTTCTTCAATTACATTTTGCAAGACTACTTAATTCCGTCACAAATCACTTTTACTGTGAAAGACGAAACACAAAAAAAAATAATTTTGCACAACGGTAGAGTATCATCGAATCACAACGTAAACAGACAAAAATCACGGCAAAAGCGATCAAGAAAAAAATAACTGTAAACCAATAATGAAGCAAACACATCGGTCGCAACTCATCAGGCCAACAAATAGGCAGTAAAAAAATTACTAACATAATATTAATATGTATCTGCAACACAATATTTCACGTGAAATGACACATGATGCCAAAAGAAAACTGAATCTAGATTAAGAGTAATTTGGAAACTCGCTGTGTACAAACTGATTAATATATACATGGATTTCTAGCCACTAGTTTTTAAATTGCTATCAGAAAGAACTTAAAGGTCTACCAAACAGTAAATTAGCACGAAATAATTAATTGACAAGGCTTAACGGAAAGATTGCCAGCGTTTCACCACAGGCCAAGACGTGTTCGATTCAAATAAATGAAGGTCAATGATGTCCACGTCATACGATATATTTTTGACTTAAAACACCCAAGAATCGACATATAACAGCATTCAATATAACTGTCCCTTGAAGAGACCTCCTTTTACTTGACATAAAAAAGTCAATCAATGCTTATGTCGATGCTCTCGATTTTTACCAAGAAACCTGCTTTTCACAACTACCAGCAAATCCTCCTTTTTTACCGATTCTTTGTTGATATTTAGTGGCCCTAAAAACGTTGTTTTTTAGAAAGATTCAACTGGCTTCTTTAAAGTACAATATAGAAAATAACGGTCCTAGACAAAAACACCCATTCCTGGTGTTCCTTTACTTCTTCTTTTGTTTCCAAAAACAAAACACAATTTGAACAAAAAACCCCAACGTTTTTATCAGGGTAAGCTAACCAATTAATATCAAGGCCATAATATATATATATATAATATATATATATCATTATATTATATATATATAATATATATATATTATATATAATATATATATTATATATAATATTATATATATATAGTTAGGTTAGATTATCTTTTAGTAGGCTAGTATTAAACCGTAATACTGTAAAAAAAAACTAACAACTCCTGCTCATTGTTTATTAAGAATGCAAATAAATCTGTCAACAACATTATTTCTGCCGTTGTAATATAATAAACTTATCGTACATCCCTAAAAAATTATATAATTTTTTTTTCTTTTATGTTAATTAATTTCATTTTTGTAGTTTTCGCTAACTAAAATAATATGCTCGAATGATTTCCCAACAATGATTACAAATTTACAGTCAGTTAAGCTATTCGTAACTATCTTTTAGCTATATTGCGTCTCCGCCTATTATACTGAGAGGACTCGACCGTTGCGAGAGCTTTCTATGCCGAAAAAAACAGTAACAAACTTACACTCGCGACGCTCAAAGCAGACATCGCGAAATATGATATTCAGTACACAAAAAATTACAACGCCTACAGAACGCAATAAATAAAATATATTAATTTTAATTATAATAACAAAAATAACTAAATTTATAAATCTAAAAAAAAAAACTAAAATAATATAAATCTATTACTATTCATATTTATCATCTTATATTATATTACAATCTAATCCTAATTATACTACTAATAAATTACCTAATAATAACAAATCAAAAAAAAACCGTCAATAAATATAAATTTATAATACATACAAACCAATTATCCCTACATATTAAATATATATATATATTCATAAACTAATATAATATACTAATATATATAACATATATATTATATATAAATAATATACATATATAATAATAAAACATATAACTATAAAAAACCAACTAAAAATATCACATAAATAAATATATACATATAATATTATATAATATATAAAAAAAATAAATAATAAAAAAAGATATACACGTACAGAGTAATTTACAAATAAAAAAAATTTAACCGAATCACCAATAATAAATCACATATATATATTTCGGCAAATCATTTACGCGAGCGCATGAGAAGCGAACTAGCAAAGGACAGCCCCATGCGACGACGCACGCATCGCTTTTCAGCGACTTGAGCTCTCGCGTTTTCCATCACGACGGCTGGGCCAGTAGCGACGTTCGACTTGTTTTTAAATCATTTTCATAGGAACTAGGTAAAAAAAATAATATCGATGGGCGAGTTAATTATTTGGAGACCAATTTACCCTAAAATACAATCTTCCACAGTAGAATATATAGCATTAAAAATAGCACATAGCCATGTGCTGTCCCAGTCGTGGATCATGAACATGAGATGTAGCTTGCATATAAATATAATGAATTCAAAAATACAAACAACAAATGATTGAACAAATGCCTTAAAATGATAAAAAACTGGAAAAGCCCCCAAAATAATGAATAAAATTTAGCTTTTTGAGGAGCTTTTTCATGCTAGATTTACCATTTGGCATTATACTGCTTTTACGATATAGATAATATTGGCAATAGTTTAAATAATATATATATTTATTATATATATATATATATATATATATATATTAATATATACCTAACATAATAAATATATATATATTAATATATATATATATATATATATAAACTAATAAAATAATACTATATATATATAATATATCCATATATAAATACATATAATACTACTAAATATATAATATATATATAGCAATGTTACTGTTTTACGAACTCCAGAATACAAGTTTTTATTCTTTTTTTTTTGATTTTTTTTTATTAACATATTGCTAGTATTCATGATATAATAATGAATTTAAGTGGATGACGTCGACATGATATTCAACAAGTTAGAAATATAAAAATAATTTTTAAAAAATAACATTATATTAAAACAATTAATTCAAAAAATGGAATATACTCGAAATACAAGATTACTCTACAGAAAAAAACCAATACATATGGAATCCAGCAATCTATAAAAGCTATGATTACAAAATGGATCTTAAAAAAAATGGAATATGAAATATTTCGAAAGTATGACACATTACAAAAAAGACCAACATACATATTTGAATCAAGCAAAATATAGCTTATTACAAAAATAGATAAAAAAAAAAAAAAAAAATAATAATATTAGGGGGACTCGAGCCGAAACGGGTGAACAGAAGGGAGGGACGTATCCAAAACCCGATAGGGGAGGGGCAGGAGAAAACCCCGCACACGCCAAATACCAAAAGAGCGGGGGTATTCCGGAGACCCTCCCCACGATGGGGAAATAAGTCCTACCCCGTCGAAAATAATCCCGAGTAAAAAGGCCCGAGAGAGACCCGACTCCTGCCATTCTTTCAGTGGTTTACCACATTGGAGGTATTTCCCTTAATAGTATAAAAAAAAAATACTGAACGGATGTCGTAAAGTAACACTGTCCTATATATTCTATAAGAATCATGAATCCGTCACCATTTAAAATTGATGTTAGGATCATATACTAGAAATATACTATAATGAAAGAAAAAAAACAAATATTCAAAAACTGACGGAAGTCAGTCCAAACATAACAAAGGTCCAAATATATTAATCTAATTAATATATTATAATTTACATTTTACATTAAACTAAAAACATTTATAAAATACATTATATCATAATATTATACTAATATATATAATCAATATATAATATATTATATATATATATATAAATATATATTATATATATATATATATATATATATATTATATATATATATATATATATAATAATATATTAATATATATATATATATAAACTTTTATGGGTATTTTTTTGGGGGCTTTTAAACTATCTAAATTAAATAGAAATATTTTTATTAAAAAAATTTGAAATAGATCTCCGTTGTAAGCAAAATTGAGATTCACAATCGAAGAGTAATTATAAATTAGTATTAGTTTTTATTAATAGATAAAATAATAGGGAGATCCGTTACCCCGTCCGTCTACCATGCGTTTGTACTATTTCGAAAATTAGTAAGGATTAATTTTTTTAGTCTTAAAAACAAAAAAATTACTTACTCCAACCACCATTTTAGCTCCAATATTCATATTTCAATCTAGTAGGAAAAATCAAATAATCTGCTCAATATAACATTTTTGGGATTCCTTTCATCCTAAATTTATAATTTTTATATAAATGTTTTATTTAAAGTAATTTATAATTCAATAATATATATATATATATATATATATATATATATATATATTATATATATAAATATATATAAATAATATATATATATATATATATATATATATATATATAATATATTAATATATATATATTATTATATAATATATATATATATATATTATATATATTCGACTTGTGTCATATTCTTCTACTACTTTTCTTTTCCGATGCATGTTACGCACCTTACCCCCAGTCTTGGGGAGAGAAGAAGGACAGTAATAATACATAATAATAATAATAATAATAATTAATAATAATAATAATTAATTAATAATAAATAATAATAATAATAAATAATAATAATAATAATAATAATAATAATAATAATAATAATAATAATAATAATAATAATAATAATAATAATAATAATAATTAATAATAATAATATTAATAATAATAATAATAATAATAATAATTATGATCTAGTGGGCAAAGGCCGAAGGCCTACTAAATTGCATCAGAGTTGGTGGAAGTTCCCAAATGAGACCCAATACACGTTATTTGAAGGTGTGGAAGTGAAAGGAAGTTATTTGGTAAAACAGATGAATTTGATGTTTTTCATACTTTACCAATGGAGAACATGTAAGAATGAGCATATCGCCCCACGTCTAAAATCAGAAAGTTATAACGAGAAAAGGTGAGACTGTGTATAAGTCTAGTAAAGTAGTATATATATAGTCGTAGATGTCGAGCTATATACTAAAGAACTGCACCCAACATATATGGCAATGGCAATGGAGGATGTATGCCACTGGAGAGCTCAGAATTGCCGTGTCCATTGTAATAGAGAAAGAGAAAAGAAAGCGATGCAACAATTCAGTGGGTAGAAAGAGACATTGAAGAAGTTTAGTGGTATATGTATACTTAGCACTAACTACAATGTTAAGAAAAATCACTACTAGATATTTCACTCTTATAATTATTTAAAGGTATGAGTAATTCACTCCTTGCAGTTTCACAAACTCACCACCTATAAATAGATTTTTCCTATAAATAATATAGATATATATAATATATATATATATAATATATATATTAATATATATATATATAATATATTAATATAATTAATTATAATATAGTTATATATATATATGGTGATATTTGTTTAAAACTACAACTCATATTTCAAACAACTATACAATAGCGATATATTAGGAAAGAATACCTTGTATGGTAAATCCTATGATAAAATTTATTTAGCGGAACTTAGTAAAAGAAAAATAATAAAAAAAAAATAAAAAAAAAAATAAAAATAATAAAAATTTTACTAATATTTTATATATATATACAATAGCTACAGCGAAAAGTAATATATTTTTGGAATTCTTGCTAAAATATTTAAGTAAGAATAATGTAAAAAAAAAAAAATAAATAAGTGTAAAGCTAAAACTTACATGTGCACTATAACTGACTACATATATATGTCAGACTGGATCTATTCTTATTTCTTCGTCATCAATGTAGTATCTAGAGAGGGAACACATACTTATATTTTTGCATAATATATATCCACAATGTTTCGATTAAATATTTATTCATATTAATATCCTTTTTTGCGAAAGTTGGTCAAATAAATGCAATATTATTACATTATAAATATAAAAGATTAATGTACAAAATTGAAACATAAATAGTAGTTAGGATAAGAAGTATGACCGCTACTTATATTCAAAATAATTCGTTTTAAAATACTACTAATATTAAAATCAATATATTATACTATAATCCGTGTCACCCAAAAGTAGAATGAAATGGACGTAGTAAAAATACTATTATATTATAGCATCTCGTGAATTTTAATTATGTATAATTTTTTTTGATTATATAATAAATACTCTGTTTACTATACAAATGATATGTTATATAATAATTAACTATATATATATTACAATTATAATTAGTTAAAATGAAATATTACACTGTTTCAATGAGTAACAGAGAAGGGCAACGAATGATTCACAACAGAGAGACAAATCAAGATAATAAATGATGATTCTATTTCCATACCCCGAGAATAAAGAGTGTGTGAGGAGACACAACGTAGCAAGACACCCACAGATCACTAACACTCGCAAAATACCAAAGAGCGGGGTTCCGAGTATGACACTCACTACACACCAGAGTGAGTAAACAGATTTAAGAAGTCCTTCTAATCCCACAAGTATTTATCGCCGAGAAAGCCGACAGTGTAGATCACACCTCTAGACACTAAAAAGTCCTTCACTTAACGGGGAACTCCAGTATTTTAATACCTCTTTAGCCTATGGACATATTCTTTAGTTAAAAAAAAAGCAAAATAATTTAGAGAAAGGTCCGATTTTTTTTATACGAGTAACCAATAAAGATGCACACCATACTAGCTTGACGTCAAGTAACTCCTTCATATAGGCTAGTTAAGCTTAATTTGTCACCTTATGGCATTCATACCCCCCCCCCCCCCCCCCCTCCCACCCCCCCCCCACACTACCTCATCCATAATTCCTAGTAGCTTTAATTTCCCTATTTGATTAAATGACAATGAGTTTATCTGTTGATGGATGTATTGGAATAGTTAATTCATAATAATATTCTTTCATATTATAGTTATTAAATAATTAATTTATTATTTTTACTTTAATTTTAGTGCTGCTTTTAATAAAAATGAGCTTCTCATAGTTTTATAATATACTAGGGATAGTGTGAGAATGCGTATTTACGATTTATAAGTTTTCAATATAAAAATTTACTACTGAAAGTACTAGGCCTATATTAAAATATAGTATATATAACTAATATATATAATATTATAAGTATATTTATATATATTATAAATATACATCAATACTATTATTATTATTATTTATTTATTTAATTTTTTAACAGTAGATCCACCACTACACATCACGGCTTTGAGGCCCTTATACTCAAGGGAGGGGACCAGGAAAAAAATATAAAACATAAAGAAGAGAGAGAGAGAGAGAGAGAGAGAGAACTCTCGAGTACAATTCTAGCGTAATCTCTCATGTGAGTACATGCGCGTTTAAAGAGAGGAAGGATAATTTCAAACAGGATAACCAGACGATGACAAGAAGGAATTCCACAGAAAAGAAATGACTGAAACTGCCAAATGAACAAGTCTAGAGTTGCCAATTCACATAAAACTCGTGTTAAAACACGGTTCCATTTGTTGTGTGAGAGCACCGCAACGGTCATAAAATATCTAGTTGTCATCTTGTGGTGATCGGGTTTTATCCGTAAGATATGAATTAAGAATTAGTCCGGAAATCGATGGGGAAAGCAGGTTGGGTCACTCAGTCGCGCGTTCTAGGGAGTTTCAGGTATGTGAAGATAGTTTTTTGTTTGTTTGTATCATATTACCTATATTAGTTATGTTATTTATTTATTTTATTTATGTGACGATTGTGGAATAGCAAGTGAGTGAAAGTGAGGGTGGGTGTACAGACGGCATCCGGCATAAACACCCTATCTCCTCACATCCTTTCTTTCAGTTTTCATTACCTATGCTTCCAATTTTTCTGTCCACACGCTCGTCTGGCATTCACCACTTTTTTTTTTTTTTAAGTGAATGATTGTTGTTTCTATTTTTTTTTAATGAATGTATTACATTATTCTTTTTCCTTTGTAGAAATATATTTTTTTAGAATTTATGAAAAAGAAGACTGAATTGACTGGGTTACGGTTTTGAAAAGTTTGAGGAAAATTGAAGATTGAGGTATATATTATAATTATTATTAGTCGTATTATTATTTTAAAGACTCTTTATTATTATTATTATTATTATTATTATTATTATTATTATTATTATTATTATTATTATTATTATTATTATTATTATTATTATTATTATTATTATTATTATTATTATTATTATTATTATTATTATTATTAATATTAATATTAATATTATTATTATTATTATTATTATTATTATTATTATTATTATTATTAGTAGTAGTAGTAGTAGTAGTAGTAGTAGTAGTAGTAGTAGTAGTAGTAGTAGTAGTAGTAGTAGTAGTAGTAGTAGTAGTAGTATAATTTTAATGCCTCATTTTATTATTATTATTATTAGTAGTAGTAGTAGTAGTAGTAGTAGTAGTAGTAGTAGTAGTAGTAGTAGTCAGTAGTAGTATTTTAATAATATTTATAATTATTTTTATAATAATTATTATTTATTATTATAATTATTTATTATAAATTATTATTATTATTATTATTATTATTATTATTATTATTATTATTGTTGTTATTGTTGATATTAGTATTATTTTAATGACATTATTATTATTATTATTATTATTATTATTATTATTATTATTATTATTATTATTATTATTATTATTATTATTATCATTATTATTATTATTTATTATTATTTTTTATTATTATTAGAATAAATGTTTATGGCAGTATTGTTTTTCCAGTTACATATCATTGCTGCTGGAGGAAGAAGAGAAGAAAACTGGAAGACAGACCGCCCAGTTTTTTTTTGTACCCCGTATTTTCCACTAAAAAGACACCCCAGAAGTTGAAACCTACTGAAGAGAAACCCCCCTAAGTTGAAATCCAGTAAAGAGAAAACCCCTTAAGTTGAAACCCATTGAGAATTAAACCCTGAAATAAAAGAAACCCCCCACCCCGCCCTTTTTCTAAAGAGCTTTGGAAAGGATTTAAAAGAATGTCTTGTAAATGTTTTTGTAATAAAGATATTTTTTTTTTTGTTATAAATACGAAAATTTGGTTTGATTTTTTTATATAATTATTTTCTTATTTGTTGACGTACGATTGACGAATGATAAAGATAAAGAACGGACTGTGTTTAATTTTTTTTGTATTTCAATTATATTTATAGTAAAATTACAACATTGTGTGTTTGTTTTCCCTCCTTCAATTTCCCCGACCAAATAATCACACCCACTTCTTTATATTCCTTGAAGTTTTTTTTATAACAACTACAATCTACCACCAGCACATGCCGTTATATGGTAACTGTTGAAAGGAGATAAAGTACCATCTCCCCCCCCCCCAAAGAAGAGATAAAATAACAGACCTGGAAAACGAAAGTTTATTGGTCTTTTGGTTTTAAGTTATATATATATATATATATATATATATATTATATAGTATGATATATATATATATATGATATATATATATATATATAAAGAACATTTACATATTTTGTATATATATATATATATATATATATATAATATATATATTATATATAATATATAATATATATATATTATATATATATATATTATATATATTAATTATATAATATTATATAATATATATTAAAGTAGTAACACAGGGATATTGACGAAATCGACATGGGACCTCGAGAATCCCTGTAGGACCTTGACCGCGCTTTTAACCTGCCCTTGACCTTTTTTTGGAGGCCCAAATTTTTTACCTCGACTTTGACCTTTTTGGCCTTTGACCTTTTTCGGCCTTCTTTGATCTTCATGGGTCATTTTTGGCCCATGGTATTTTTTGGCACCCCTAATTTTTAGCGCCCTTTCGAGAAAGGCGCGCCAACGGTTTGCGTTAGCAAACCGTTGTACGGTACCCCCCCCCAATTTTGTTCGACATGGGTTTTTTTTGCCCACGGTGAATTTTTTTGGCCTTCCTTTAGGGGCTTAGCCCTTTTTGTGATATCTTAACCTTGTTGTTTCGAATCCGCCAGCACACACCAGGTGCGAACCGCCGCGTTTCTGCCGCCGCGTTTCCGCCCGGCGCGTTTCCCATCCCACCTGAACCGTAGGTTCACATCCGCACGCCTTGTGTCCCATCCCTCCTTGTATCCCGTCCCACCACGACCCGTCCACACCCATAATGCACCACACAACACACACGGCAACACACCACACACTACAAAAACACAACACCATACGGCACACACACACGACACACACACACACACAACACCTTACGCCCACGTGGTCCCAATGACTAGATTTTTTCATTGTTCTTAACTTCCTTACCACCTCAAAGCTTATCTCTTTATATGTTCGAGTTTCCCCATCGGTCATAAATAACATAGAACTCGACTCTCATCACCAAGGCAAATCTTCTGACCCTTTTACCACACGTGAGCGGTACGAATTGAGAGAATACATAATTTAATTTTCAAGTTTATAAAAGCAAGTCGCGGATTCCCCAATTAATTATAATAATTATTATAATAATATTATAATAATAAATATATAATAATAATAGATAATAATATAATAATAATACCAATAATAATAAATATATATATACTATATATATATATATTATATATATATATATGATTATATTATATATATAATATAATAATATAAATATATATATATTATAATATATATATATATAGAGAGAGAGAGAACGACGAGAGAGAGAAGAGAGAGAGAGAGAGAGAGAAAGAGAGAGAGAGAGAGAAAAGAGAGAGAGAGAGAGAGAGAGAGAGAGTACCACGTGGCCGATCCAACTATCACATAGTTAAAGCATTTTACACTTTAGACGTGTTTGAGACATTGAAATTTTTACTTGAATCATTTTTATTTGAATTTTAATTATTTTAACTATTTTTATTATTTGCGTATTTTAATTATTTTTATTTTATTTTCTGTTATAACATCTCTCATCCTGAGAATCGCCACGTGAAACGAAATCTTTGAATTCGAATCGTAAAAGCACGTGAAAGAAAATTTTATTCATTTTTATTGAAGTAATTTTATTCATGTTGACGTGAATTATTTTTTATTATTTTTTAAATTAGTTTATTTTATTTACGTATTGTAATTATTTTATTTTTATTTTTGGTATTAGGTTTCGTCCAGCGAACTAACACGTGGCTTTTTTCCAAACATGCTCATATCCCATCTACAAAGCACACTAGAGGTTGTAACTGCAAACCAATTGACTTATCAAATAATATATATATATAATATATATATATATATAATATATATATACTATATTATTTATATATATATATATATATATACTATTATATTATATATAATATTATCACTACACACAACCCCACACACACACACACCACACACACACGAACACACACACACAACACAACCACACACACACACACAACACACCAGCACACACACACACACACAAGTCCACAACACATACACACACACACACACACACACCAACCAGACGAATAAACAGCTATCACAACACACGCACACCACAGACACCACACACACACCACACACTTACATTTACACCTTATCCACACGTAAAACAAACACTAACACCCTTTGGTCTAACCGGGGACAATTTTGAGAATCCGAATTTTTCGTCAACCTTTTTGTATTCCAGGGTGCAATTTTGGTCTTGTAGCTTTTTGACCTTGTAGGTTTGATGTCTCAGCTTTGCGCCACTGATATATATATATATATATATATATATATATATATATTATATATAATATATATATTATATATATATAATATATATATATATATATTTTTATATATATATATATATATATATATATATATATTATATATATATATATATATATATATAATATATATATATATATATATATATATATATATAATATATATATATATATATATATATATATCTATATATATATATATCGTCACTTCCTTCTTGTCCTTGGCTTTCTCTTTATTATATATAATATATCTTTATATATATATAATATATAAATATATAATTATTATATTATTATTATATATATTAATATTATCTATATATATTATATATATATATATATATTATATATATATATTTATATATATATATTATATATATATAAATATAGTATTATATTTCGGTCAACCTGTATTCCAGGGTGCAATTTTGGTCTTGTAGCTTTTTGACCTTGTAGGTTTGATGTCTCAACTTTGAAGGTTCATCTTTGATGACTCATCCTTGATGAAGTCATCTTTGATACCATATATTGATGATTCATCTTTGGATGCTCATCTTTGATGGTCCACCCCTGAGCGTAGAAGAGAGTTAAATTAATGTCTACCTCTATGTTATAACTGCCCGCCAGACCGCAGCGTGATCTCTCCCTCCCGAAAAGGATGGAAGCCCCGCAACCCGTAGGGGCGACCCGCCGAGCGAATGAAAAATATAATATACTATAAGTCATTCATTTTTATTTCATACTTAAACATTTCAAAGAATTTCTTTTCAAATATACTATGAGTCATTCATTTTTATTTCATACTTAAACTTTTTTATTAAAAACATTTTCCGAACCTAAACTGTAACTCATTAAGACTATTATTTACATCACATATATTTCATTCACATTATTTTACTTAATACTTTTTACTTTAATACTTTTAATTTATAAATTTTTTAAAATGGTATGTAAGAAGAAAAAACCCAGAGTGTCTGATAAATAAACATTTATTTTACTACAACTGTACAATTTTATTAAAAACATTAAACATTACATACCTTAAAGCAGTAATCAGTAAATCAATAGAGGGTTACCTAAAACCTAGGGGGGATTAGTATGCTTTTGTTTTACTGCTTTACTGCTTTAACTCATGTTTTACTGCTTTAACTCATGTTTTACTGCTTTAACTTATATGTTTTACTGCTTTAAACTCACATATTTATTAACAATTACATACCTTAAAGCAGTAAATCAGTAAATAATAGAGGTGTACCTTAACACCTAGGGGATTCATATGCTTTTTTTAACTGCTTTACTGCTTTAACACTTCTGTTTACTGCTTTACCATGTTTTTACTGCTTTCACTTTATGTTTTTACTGCTTTCTCATATATTTATTAACGTTACATACCTTAAAGCAGTAAATCAGTAAATCAAATAGAGGTGTACCTAACACCAAGGGGGGATTAGTATGTTTTTGTTTTTACTGCTTTAACTGCTTTAACTCATGTTTACTGCTTTAACTCATGTTTTACTGCTTTAACTTTTCTGCTTTACTGCTTTACACTCTGCTTTAAACTGTTTTAATTTCTGCTTTAACTGCCTTTAACCATATATTTTATTACATTATGTTTTTTATTTTTGTTTTAAATACTTTTTATTTATTTTATTATTATTCTTTATTTATTTTTATTATTATTTTTTATTATTTTTTATTATTTATTTTTCTTATTTTTATTATAACTTAGTGCTTATTCTACTTACCCGTCCAGATTTCTTACAAACTCGCACACAGATTTTACACACACACACACACACAAACAACACATCACACACCAACACACAACACAACACACACAACACATACCACACACCAACCCAGCACACTCACTTACACATATACCGTATAATTTATTCATTTTATGTTTTAATTAACACGTACATTTATATTACTCAATCAATTAACTAAAAAATTTTCAAAGTTTCTTAAAACTCTATAATAAATAAATCATTATCTTGAACAAAGAATTTATTATTAACTGTTAATACTTTTTTGTTTATAAATTTTATAACTATTAAGTTTTAAAATAACTTTTACTAAAATTTTATAAAATTTTATTAAAAAACATATATTTTACGTACTTTAAAGCAATAAATCAGTAAATCAGTAAGGTCAGCCCCTAGCACCCTCTACATCAAGCTATGCCACGTTTTTTTCTATTGACTTACTGCTTTACATCATCTTTAGCAATGTAATAAGTATAAAATACAAAATAAGTTCTTCTCTGCTAACATAAATGTATTTTATTTAAAATCATTCAATTTTTTATTTAAAATAAAATTAATTCACTTACATTATATTATTCTCGATGTTAACTAAAAATATTCAAAGTTTTTTAAATATTTCGGAGTTTTCTTTAATTATTATTATTATTATTATCTATGTACATTGACACTCCATCACGAAGAACACACATACAACCCGACTCCTTACAGATACGTGAAACTCGACCTCTTCTGTAAAATGTGTTGAAATAACTACTTTAGGTCTACATTTAGGATAATCCCTTTTGTAACCGGGGCGATTAAGCCTAATTCCAAGGTCAAAATATATTTCAAACTGAGCTTTTTCTGTAAAATGTGGTGCAATAACTAACGTAGGGCCTTAAAATTGTAGGCCTAAATTTTAGGCATAAGCCTTTTTTGTAGCACGGGCTATTTAATCCTAATACCAGTGTCAAAAGGTAATTCCGTATGACAAGAATCATTGTTATTATTATTTTAATTAAAATATATTTCAAACTGAAGAACATGCTGGATTCGGTAAGATCCTTTAAAGCAGGTAAAAAGGAAATGTTTTCCTTACCTGTGATTGGTCGGGGTAATCTTATCTCTATATGACCTCGTATGTTATTGGGAGAATTTTTTTATCGTCTTTTGAAAATTAACTTTGTTCTTTTAACTTGTATTTGAGCAGGTGTGTTTTTTATTATCTTTTAGACCCAAACCCATTTTAAAATCATAATGTGTTAGTTTATAATCGGTCCACAAATTAGCACATCACCATTTCAGTTTTTTAATTTTAAGTGTATATCATAATTATAATAAATTACTTACATGAGGATAATTATTATTTCCCCTAGAAATAGATAATAAATGATCATCATGGTTCTTAAGCTTATACAACCTGAGCTCAGCATGAGCCCCACCGCAAAAGGGACAAACAGCCTTGCACCCGCTTTGGTGCGTCCCGCGCGTCCCCGCCCGCCGCGTGCGCCCGCAGGCGCAATATTTTCGCGTTCCCGCCAGCCGCCGTGCGCCCAGCGCAATATTCGCGGAATTATTATTAGAACCAATCACACACACGGCACACATACCACACACACCACACACACACACACACGCACACTCACTTACACAAATAAATAATTTTATTAAAACATTTTTATTTTTATTTTATTATTATACTTAGTGTTTTTTACTTCATGCCTATTGTTATTTATTAATTTAGAAACAACATACACACACAGTCACACACACACACACACACACACCATACAACCACATACCAACACACACACACACACCCACTCACATACAACACTTACACATACGCACACACACTCGATATTTTGAATCCTCAACTTTGATGCCTCAGCTTTTTGATGCCTCAACTTTGATGCCTCAGTTTTGATGCCTCAACTTTGATGCTCAGCTTTTGATGCCTCAACTTTCGGATACCTCAGCTTTTGATGCCTCAGCTTTGATGCCTAACTTTAATAACTTAAGCTTTGGTACTCAGCTTTAGTTGGTTCATTCCTTTTGAATGAACTCATCTTTGATGGCGTCATCTTATGATACCACCTATATTGATGATTCAGCTTATAAGCATTTACATTACATAGACAACTTACACTTACACTTATAACAACAACATACACCTATATCTCTTTTCAAACATACGCACATACACATTAGACACTTACGTTCACACACTAAGACACTACCTCACCCGCACATATCAATATATCATATATATAATATATATCTATTTAATATATATATATATATTAATATTATATATATATATATATATATTATATTGTGTGCGGGGTGAGTGGTAATGTCTATGGTGAACGTAAGTGTTTGTGTATGTGCGTATGTTGAATAAGAGATATGTGTTGTGTTATAAGTGTAAGTGTACAGTGTCTTGGTAAGTGTAACTGCTTATAAGCTGAATCATCAATATAGGTGGTATAAAAAGGATGACGCAGTTCAAGATAGTCATCAAAGATGAACCACCAAAGCTGAGGTACCAAAGCTAAGTTATTAAAGTTGAGCCATCAAAGCTGAGGCTTCAAAGTGAGGTATTAAAGTTGAGGCATCAAAAGCTGAGCATCAAAAGTTGAGGCATCAAAACTGAGGTATCAAAGTTAAGGCATCAAAAGCTGAGGCATCAAAGTTGAGGGATCAAAATATCGATTGGGGTGCGCATGTGTAAGTGTGTATGTGTGTGTGGTGTGTGTGTGTGTATGTGTGCTGTGCTGTGTGTGTTGTGTGTGTGTGTATGTGTGTTCTAAATAATAATAAATAGGCATGAAGTAATAACACTAAGTATAATAATAAATAAAAATAAAATGTTTTAATAATTAAGTTATATGTGTAAGTGAGTGTGTTGTGTGTGTGGTGTGTGTGTGTGGTGTGTGGTGGGTGTGTGTGTGTGCTGTGTGTGTGTGTGTGCGTGTGTAGTGTATGTGTGTTCTAAATAATAATTCGCTCGGGAATATTGCGCCTGCGGACGCACGCGGCTGGCGGGAACGCGGAAATATTGCGCCTGCGGGCGCACGCGGCGGGCGGGGACGCGGCGGGACGCACCAGCGGGTGCGGGGTTGGCTGCCTTTGCGGTTGGGGCTCATGCTGAGCCCTGGTGATTAGCTTATGAACTAGTGAATAATTATTATCTATTCTAGTGAAATTAATAATTATTCCTCAATGTAAGTATTTATTATAAATATGAAATATATACACTTAGTAAAATAAAACACTTTTAAAACAAATCAGGTAACTTGGTGCACCGCTTTAACAGCTAAAATGATATGATTTTAAAATGAAGTTTGGGTCGTAAACGATAATAAAAAGCACACCTGCTCAAATACAGTTTAAAGAACAAGTTAATTTTCCAAAGACGATAAAAATAATTCTCGACCAATCACATACGAAGTCATATAGAGATAAGGATTACTCCGACCAATCACAAGTAAGGAAAACATTTCCTTTTTACCTGCTTAAAGTCTTACCGATCCAGCATGTTTCAGTTTGAAATATATTTAAAAAAATAATAATAATGATTCTTGTCTATACGGGAATTACTTTTTTGGACTGGTATTAGGATTAAATTAGCCCGTCTACAAAAAAGGCTTATCCTAAATTTAGGCCTAATTTAGGCCTAAATTTATGCACCACATTTTACAGAAAAGGTCAGTTTGAAAATATATTTTTGACTGGAATTAGCTTAAATCGCCCCCGGTTACAAAGGATTATCCTCAATTTAGACCTAAAGTATTATTTCAACACATTTTACAGAGAGAGGTCAGTTTTGTATCTGTAAGGAGTGCGGGTTGTTGTGTTTCTCGTGATGGATTGTCAATGTACATAGATATAATAATAATAATAATATAATAAAGAAAACAAAATTATTTAAAAAACTTTTGAAATATTTTTATTTAACATCAGTGAATAATATAAATGTAAGTAATAAATTGTTATTTTAAATAAAAACTTAGAATGATTTTAATAAATACATGTTATGTTAGCAGAGAAGAATTATTTTTTTGTTATTTTATACTTATTACATGGCTTAAAGATGATGTAAAGCAGTAAGTCAATAGACCAAAACGTGGCTAGCTCGATGTAGAGGGGTGCTAGGGGCTGGCCTTACTGATTTACTGATTTATTCGCTTTAAGGTACGTAAAATAATGTTTTTAATAAAATTCATAAAATTTTAGTAAGTTATTTTAACTTGATAGTTATAAATTTTATAAACAAAAAGATTAACAAATTATAATAAATTCTTTGTTCAAAGAGAATGATTGTTTATTATAGAAGTTTTTAAGAAACTTTGAAATAATTTTAGTTATATTTGAATCAGTAATATAAATGTACGTGTTTAATTAAAACATCAAATGTTTTAATAATTTACGTTATATGTGTAAGTGAGTGGGTGTGTGTGTGGTGTGTGTGTGTGGTGTGTGTTTTGTTGTGTGTGTGTGTGTGTAAATCTTGTGGCGAGTGTAAGTAAATCTGGGCGTGTAAGTAAACTACCACTACAGTATAATAAAAATAATTAAATAAATAATAAAAATAATAAAACAATAATAATAAAAATAATAAATAATAATAAAAATAATAAAAAGTATTAAACAAAATAAAAAACATATGTTAATAAATATATGAGTTTAAGCAGTAACAGCAGAAAGTTAAACAGTAGCAGAAGTTTAAAGCAGTAAGCAGAAATTAGCAGTAAAACACTGAGTTAAAGCAGTAAAACATGAGTTTAAAGCAGAACAGTAAAACAAAAACATACTAATCCCCCTTGGTGTTGGGTAACACCTCTATTGATTACTGATTTACTGCCTTAAGGTATGTAACGTTAATAATATATGAGTTAAACAGTAAAACCTATAAGTTAAAGCAGTAAAACATGAGTTAAGCAGTAAACATGAGTTAAAGCAGGTAAAGCAGTAAAAACAAAAGCAACTAATCCCCCCTAGGTGTTAGGTACACCTCTATTGATTTACTGATTTACTGATTTAAGGTATGTAAATGTTAATAAATATGTGAGTTAAAGCAGTAAACATATAAGTTAAGCAGTACAACATGATTAAAGCA
>JABUQX010000164.1:52500-55000 GCA_015478945.1 Trachelipus rathkii
TATCAAGATCATTTTAAATCTTATATATCATCATATTGCTTACTGAGATAGCCACCTTGGTATCATCTGCAAATGTTATAGACCGCTTAAAAATCAACCAGTACCTTTGCAATGCTGTTACTACTTCCTTCAGAATTCTACTAATATATACCCTTAGGACCTGCACTTTTCTTGGTCAACACTGGTCCAGTAAAGATTTAATATCTTTTACCTCAAATTCAATTCTTAAGCTCTACTTATTTACATGCATACCAAACTATTGTTCCAAACTGTTTTATCCAACTTTCTCAGTATCATTCTCGTAAAACAAGAATGAAAATGCTAACCACTCGTCATCTGAACTCCTAAATTTTTCATCAGTTTTAATTGGACCAATTGCCCTATTCTTACTTTTAAATTTATAAAATCTAAAAAACTTCTTCGAGTTCTTATTAATATCACATGATAAATTAATTTTGGCCTCCCTCTTTGCATTTCTTTTCACTATTAAGTTCATTTTCTAACTTTCCTATATTTTTCGACTCATCTTCCCTATTACTATCCTTGAAAATTTTTAAACATTATGTTTTTCATCGATTTTTCTCTCTTAATATCTCCTATTCACCAAATAGGTTTTCCTTCCCACCACTAATGGGTCTATCTTTAAACTCTGATGAAATATCACAAAATTTGTTTAAGTGTTCCCACAGATTAAACAATATGGTCTTCAACTTTAATTCAAGTCCAATTATACGAAGCATGTCTAGAAATTTGGCAAATTCCCCAATTCTGAAATCTAAGGTCTTTTCCTTATTTACTTGCAATTTGGGCCCAGATGTTACATTCAATGCACGTTAAATCTAATTATATATTATGCTACTAATTCCTAATTTCTCATCAACACCCCCTCTAACCCATCCCATACTTTCATCATTAGTTATATTATGTCTAACAGTGCATGTGTCTTGTAGATTCATGGAGTCACCTAGCTCAAACGTATACAATTTATAAATACAGAACTTCTATTTTCATCATTAGACAAGGAATTTCTTATTGCATTATGACTATACCTTTTTCTTTATTGTGGTATACTATCTCGATTTCCTTCACCATTTCCATATCAATTTTTGACTCTGGTAAGGTCTATAAAATGTCCCTAAATTTCTGTAGGTTTATTATGCAATGATATCAACTACGCAGAATTATCATGATTCAGTTTTAAATGCAGTCATTTAACACAGATTGAATATTGCTTTTAACATAAAGCGCCACACCACACCTTCCTTTTATTTAAGCGCTGGTATAAAATAAAATGAATACGCCGTTTTTTTATATCCCTGAAAAGGAGTCTCCGATAAAATGTTTCATTTAACTCATGTTCAGTAATGCAATAATTTCCTGATTTTCCTTATGGTATATAATCTGTTCATTTCTTTATTTCTAAGGCTGCGAGCATTGTATAAAACATTTTTAATATTCAAATGCGTTACGTTTATTGCTTTCATTTTATTTAAGTTAAAAACATTAGTTTTATTCATCCCAACACCATTACGTTACCAACTCAATTATTTTCTATATCAAGATTTAGCCATCACACTTAACTTTAGCCTAGTTTTTTGATCAGACAAGTTCCAAACTGGCACTGAAAAGCTCAACACTTACGACCCAAGTGAACTCCATCTGCTGCAAAAAGATCTTTATCAGAAATTCTCTCCACAATCCAAAAACTAATATTTTCCTGAAAACTAATTATCTAACCCTTTCATTACAGACCTAAGCATACTTGCCCATTCCTTGACCTGTACCTAGCCTAGCAAAATCCAGAAACCATCAGCTATTCTCCACTAGCTTTCATCTTCTGAATCAACCTCCTATAATCTGCCACTAAATCTTTGACCTTCTTATGTATATTCATTTTGTGAGATACTAATTCAGAGCAAAGATAACTTTTCCATTCATTTTGTAAATCAAATTACTAAAACTGTCTTAAAAATAGTTTTTTTATTAACATATTTAAGTAGGGCACTAGCCTCTCTTCTTTGCCTATTCATTTATATATGCCCTGATATATTTTTGGTGTAATAAAATTATAACAAATTTAGTTTTTTTTTGCTGAGAGAGCGATGGGACCTGCCCCTTGTGGCTATGGGAAAAATCTTTGATCTGAGTTGGGCCCACCTTTGCTCCTAATATATATATATATATATATATATATCATTATATATATATATATATATATATATATATATATATATATATATATATATATATATATATATATAATATATATATATATATATATATATAATATATATATATATATATATTCACAGACAGATTTACCCCATTTGTTATTCGATTAAGCAAAACATTCAGGCGATATTTATGTTAGTTTCTTTGGATGACTAGGGAAACTAATTTTCACCGGTTTAGCAAGTTCGTAACGTTTAAATCCATCTTTTTTTTCATTCAAATATCACGGAAATTTACCTTCCCAGCTACTTTGGGAAATGTGAATGTA
>JABUQX010000165.1:0-21860 GCA_015478945.1 Trachelipus rathkii
AGGACAGGGCACGGTTTAGGATCCTCTACACGTTTTCACATCTTTTACAATTCTTTTCTCATCCGGAGTAGCCTCCTTTTCTCAGTCAACAACCGTCCCCCTGGCGTCAAAACCGTAATCTTTTCTACTTGCTCTACAATTCACAAGCTTACTTCACACTTCTAATGAATTCTCACAAGAGCATAAATATGGTGAAAATTAAGAACTCTACTGTTCTGCGCTGCCTAATAGATCGGCCAAACGCCGAAGCTTTCAAGATAAATGCGAGGCAATAATCCGCCGCCCGACATATCCCTGTATTCACTATGCACAATAACAAGAAATCTGACGAAGAGCGGCTCGAGGAGGGCCCAGTATACGTCAGAGCGATCACCTGCTAATATCCTACTCGCTGCTATCTTTTGCCCCTCTGGATCGAGTCACTTTTGGAACTGTATATGACCCAATAAGAATTACCACAGCCAAGGAAGTAACGTCATACATTTCGAAACACTAACCCTTGTATCGCCGTCCCCGTGACCCAGGGGCCACTATAACGAGATTGTTGTTTGGGCACCTGAGATCAGCGTCAAAAATCTCTATATATATCTCCTTAATCTGATTAAATTCTTCTCAACCATCACTACGTCCTAGTGGATCCTTATTCTTGAGTCCACGTGGGAAATTCGGATGAGATTACCAATCCCTCAATAAACACCGTGATTTTATTCTATTTGTCGTTCATGAGTCCCATTTCTGTACTCTATCCAAGCTTTTCGATTCTCTCAGAAGCACAAGAACATATTTTACCCCAGACCTATCAGTGCCATACGAAGCTTTTACGCGTCGGTTCACTAACATCACAACCCTCGGTGCTACTGTATTGTAGCGGCTACCTCTCACGAAACAGTATAGCAGCAGCAGAAACACACAACAGCTCACGTTATATAAAAACACTGCTAAAGTGACAACGAGGAACCCGATGCGCTCGAGCGAGCACACCGCCACATACGTGGCGCGATTACAATGGTCAAACTGTCCATGCTTTGTACTAAGCGCAGGAAGGGATGATGATGGACACAATCGGACGATCACAGTCATTTAGGGTATACACATTCGGAGTATGGGGTCATCCATGGACACTGTGCGTAAGCGGCTGATGCACCGTAAAAACGCACCGCAACTTTGGAATCCCGCGTCTCATACTCTCCATCTCTCTGAGCATCCGGAGCCGAAGAAGTTACAGGCGGTAGCACCAGGCGTATTACACGTATTAGGCGTTGTGTAACCTGATACAAGAAGAAGCACACTAACCCCCGGGAGAAACTCAAGCGTAAATTTTGAGGAGGTTATTTTTAGAATTACGAGCGATGACTATGCGCTTATGTGATCCTCCCGAGCGCTTCACTACGAATCGCTGACGAATCTTAAATTGGAGTCGCTATATGAGACACCCATTCCAAGAGCACGGGACCTCTGTTTCTAGCAATTCTCCAGCTCCGAGGTACCCTTCTTTCCTCAGCAAACTCTGCCCAGACTGTTTAGGACATTTCCTTTGGAATCACGTGCGTCAAAAACAGAGTAGACATTCTAATACTTCACCACGGAGAAGACAATTCCCGTGGCGCGATCACCACCTTTATAACCCGACGTCCTCCCCACTCACTCAAAAATATCATGCGGCAAGGGTACCTGAGGGTAACAGAAAGAGTGAATGAGTATCTCACGCACACAGTAACGCGCCGTACTTAGGAAATGCGAGAGATAAACGAATTTCTTTCTCTGTCCAGTCAGCGCTAGAAAGAAGAGTAAAAAAATTCTAGGTCCAAATTTATACACTTTCACAAAATTCGCGAGCAATACTCATTGCACGTGTTTCCACACTTCATACGTACCTGATTTACGTGCACCAATGTGTACTTGTCAAAGAAATGAAGACAGCTCCGTAACCAAGCTGAAATAGCAAGCTACGTAGAGCTACAAAGGAGCACTAAACGCGACCCACCTGTCTCCTATTCTAATCTCACGACTCGCCACTAGAAACGATCGTATTTATTTACGAGAGTTACCGATGGTTATGTCTGTGGACCTTACCGTGCCCAACCCCCTTCTTTTTTACAATCTCAGTCCGATTGGTAAGCCTTTCCCTTTCCATCAAACGTCCCTCCATCTTTGCGGTCTTGCCAAAAAGATTTATTATCCTGCTGACTCACTATAAATCGACTGTCTGCTGCTGCGTTACGTCTGCTTGATCTTCCAAAAGGTGTATAGCTTGCTGCTTTATCAGACTGTCGCAGACTTATTTTAGTACGATTTAAGAACCAAGCGGGAGCGTATAGGGTATCAGCACTGTATAATCGCCTTGCCCTGACTAACATGAAAGAAATAGCAAAAAAGTCGTAGCGGCAAGCTCCGGTTCGTAATCTACAAGAATACGTTGCGAGTCGTAGCCGTCGTTCGAATTCACACCGCACTTGAGCAATATTGAGTAAGCCAAAAGCCCCAAGTTACAGATTAAATTTATTTCCGTCCCTATCGCTGATTGAGAGAGTCTTTTTGAAGTTTATCCGTTCATTCTTCCTGGAATTATATTATTTTCTAAATAGATTTGAAGAAGACATCTTTTCTCACACCCACCGAGTCGTTTTGTAACTATTGGTTAACTTTTGCAGGCTTGTGAAATGCGGGTGAAGTACTCGTTACAGACCATGGCTTGACCGCCACGACAATTTAATGCTAGTCTCAGAGCGCTCGTATAAACAACAAAAGCCGAAAAAGAAATTACTAAAATAATAGGAACCGCAACTGCTCAACTACAGGGCTCTGACAATTTAGCCTAACACCCCTTTCGCCGAACATCAATATGCCGAGGCGGTAAAACGCTCTGCCTCGCGTAACGCATTGCTGTTATTATCACTAAGAGTAGAGAGGGAACACCGTCGTCTTATCGGTCATTATTGAACGTACACTACGGAACGGCGAGGAGAGAGGCACCTTGATGAACAAATTCCATCATGCATCTTAATAAGCTTTAATATTACGTAATGCTTAGTTCGTTCGTCAAGTCTTGTCCCACGCGCTTTTGCCACATCTTAAAGCATTTCTACAGCGGATTCTTCGTTATTAGCAGAGAAACCTCGGCTTCTAAACTTGGCGATGCCTAACTTCGTATTCGCTTTAGCAGAGAGCTAGAGCACATATAGCCTTTTCAAGAACACCTAGTCACCAGCAAAAGTCCTGCGGCAAGTTCCTGGCTTGTTATTTCCATTGAGCGAGTAACGCCATGGGCGCTGCCGTGGCGAATACCCACTCCTATATTCATGACCTATACACAAGATGTGCTCCAGAGCTATGGGCGAAGTATGCCACACTGCTGCACATCGTGATTACTAGTTACCTTCTTCAGCATTTTTTAAAATATATCTACCAAATCTAAACCTGGGAATTAGATAGTTTGCGTGGCCAGTTAGGTTGGCACATCAACCAGTAGGGTCCTTTTTATCGCCGGCCGTAACTGATTCCTAAAACTAACGTGACATTCCGATCTCAGTTCGAAGACATCATCTCTACTCATCTTATGGTAGATGTAAGACCACCCCTTCAGTACTCTCCCTAATTCTCTAGGAATAATGCTTTTCCAATGTTCAACGATTATGGTCACAAACAGTACGTTTCAAACTTGGACACGGACCGACATTCACACGCGCTGTATCTATCATGAAACTACTATCTATTACAACCCAGAATAGAGCATCCGCCACAACTAACCAGTCTCAGCGCGGCAGCCCGGCGTCCCACCGGTTCGCACCTTCACTATTTATATTGCATCTGAGCATACACGTATGGGGCTGCCTAAATAGCGTAGCCTCCTCTTCTGGGCGATTCCGTAGTTTCAAATAATACACGACACCAGACTACGAGCACAGGTAGAACACAAGGGAACCTACAAGAAGGTTCCGTTACGACGACCCACGTGTGAACGTCCGACCATAACAAGAGCTACGCAATGATTCCCGTATAACTGATTTCAAATACTAGAAAATTAGGTACCTTTAGAGAGGGAAGTTCGCATTGGTGTGCGTTAGAGCCAACGAAAAACCTCACACTGGGTGCTCGGTTACCGTTTTTCAATTTTTACTCAAGAAGCAGCTCAGGCTCCGGCTAGCTCGATGCCTAAACTTTACCTAATAGCCTATTCTATGTCACAGTTCCAACACATCACACGAAAAACTCCAAGCAGAAATCGTCTTGGCGCAAACCCCCGGAATACCTTACCGAGTAATGGCAGGCGGCTGTGCGCAACACTGGCGCTATAATTTAACCGTACATCACCGCAAATTTTCTATCATTATCAGAGCAAACAAATACACGCACCACACAGTCGTTAAGAGTACGATTAGTTTCAACTCTTCCAATCCGTTCTGAATTATTTTCGCACAGTAGGTGCTAAGAGTCCAGAGCCTAAACTTATACATGAGTGGTTGTGATTCTATCGAAATTTTATTGCATATTTTTCATTTCTGTTTCAAACCCAACAAGCACGCACTCGCCACGAACTAACTATTGAAAATCAGAGGTGGCAACAGACGGTGCGTTTCCCTCATATTACTCAGTCAGCATTACTTTGACCTCGCCGCCCACTACAATGAGCTCCCTAATAGCCTCTTCTGGTGCGAACCGTAGTGGGTGTGTTCGCGCCGACGACGAACAGAGAGAAAGGGAACCCAATACTCGCGCTTCACTTCTTTATGACTGTTTTTATAGAAAACAGCGGAATCTATGCACCAAAAACAGAGAACAGTTCCATATTGAATAAGCTCTTAAATGAGGGACTAGTGGCAGCTAAATGTTGCGAGTTATTGTAGCCTAGAGCCCGTAATCGACGTCCAAGTCTCATATCCCGGCAATCTGATCAGTCTTGAGACGTATAAATTCACCGTCAGGTGAGAAGAGAAATCGCCGAGAAGACGACAACACGAAACTAAAGAGAGAGAGAAGCACACGTCAGAAGAGCAAAAGGTTATTATTCATAGCCAATCTCTCGTAAAAGTTCGACTTATATAACCAGCTTTTCGTTCTATTTTAAAATAGAATTTACTAAACGGGTCAACGACAGCAGTCGACTAACAAGACGAACGGTCTACCCAACTGCCTGGATGTCAACACCGAGGAAAGTCGAAAAACTTTTACGAGCAGATACTAAGAAACTTACATTTTTGCTGATCTTGCAAGGTGAATCGCTTTTCACGATGTTCCACGGTTTGAATCTTTATTAGGGGTGGAACCGGCCCTCACGTACGTTCCTGTGCCTTTGCTGTCGGTTACCCGTATCTCATCTCACCTTTCTTCGGTAAGACGTATGGCTGCCGCGACGGACTGAAATAAAGATCCAGGAGAATCGGACAATAAAAAAATACGAGTGAGACTGTGACAAAACTCTTCCGGATAGCTTCGAAGAACACACTCGGCATAATTCCATTATGCGCCTGTAACCGGGTGGACTGGCGGGGTTTCACGTCATTATTCCACCACACCAACGTGTCGCTTGTGAGTCTCTCCAGGCCTTTGCCTCTCCGGTAACGTTCACTCGCCAAAATATACACGAATTCGCTTAAACCCGTGTTCTGGGACTGAAAAACATCTTTGAACTTTTCACTACTCAAGTACCGAGTGACCGTTACTCACTTCGGAACGAGGAGCCGACAAATACAAAACAAGAAACAGAACAAGAGAAAAAAGAAGAGAGGAGCGAAACGCTAGCAAACAAGAAGCGGTTCATAACCTGTACCTGTAGCCTCAACATCTTCTCATTCCGCTTAAACTCCTATCGTACCACCATTGCCCCCTCTTCGACTTTGTGAGCCAGAGATGGAGCCGGGTTATGCTTTGTCGAACAGGTGCTCGCGCCCGCCTTTGCTTTTAACAGGTGCCTTTTGCCTGCTTGGCCTGAAGCTGGTTGAGCTTTCGCCGCCCGCCCATCTCAACTTGTCCAGTCTTTACCTGCCTCTCTCTTCCTAGGCCACTCTCCTGCCAACTTCCTGCCCTGGTGAGTCCCCTACGAAACGAACAGAAACAGAACAGAAGAACAAAGAAGGAGGAGAGAACGTAGCAAAATCCGCAGACCATTCACTCCACATTTTCTCTATGCCCTCTCTGACGCTCAGACTATACAGGCTATTGCTGCTCCAATCCCTTAGCCATCTTAGCCCACTCCCCAACTGTGGTTAAATTCGAGAGTTCTGGGAGACCACTTGGCAAGCTCCTGAACAAGGCTGCTCAAACGTTTATATGTCTAATCTCGTGCAGAAAGCCGACAGGACAGATAACATGAAAACAGAGACTAAGAACAGATATTAATGAGAGCCAAAGATAGACAGCCGCCCACCTGCCCCGCGCTGTGCATTTTGCAAGTACCTTTAAACTCCAACACATCACAACCAACTCCACTGCCTGTGACTGCGCCTGCCGCACGAAAGAATGAAGTCCTTTTAATATCATTTCTCTTAGGTAACACATTTATCTAAGTATATTGAGCGAAGAGGCTAATTAAGTGATAACAGCGATGGTTGTACTAAGCGCCGGAAATCCACTACTATTACTATGCCAGAAGCAAGCGAAGGACCTATGTACCTCACTCTGCCATTATTCCAAATACGTTAGCAAGTAGTTTATTGAGCAAGTTCGGTAGAGAGTGAGAAGCTCTAATTTCAACGGTTTGGCGAGAACGTTAACACAATACACCTACCCCTCCGCATAGTTACATAATTATCATCTTACTGATTATTCAAATTTAATTACAGCGGTCAAGTATTCGTACATATCCTGAAACTCTATAGTATGTATACCTATATATCTATAATATCCATCTCATGCTATTCAGCCTCACTAAACCACATCTATTAGTAGCTCGAATTTAAATATAAATAGTTGGACTTTCGTTATAAGACGTAAAATGAGAAATTTTATATAGTAATATAACACTTTATGGCACTTATTGAGGATGATGAAACCAACAACCCAGGACAAGTCACAGTCTTAATACCCCCCAGCGTCCGTAATATAACCAACTTATATGCGCAGTATACTAGGGATCACAAATGATTACGTCAACAAAGACAGTTCACGGTGTGATCAAATACCAATCAAGACCCGATGTATCGTGCCCCGCTAGTTCTGGAGACCATTATAATATCCAGAGCGTTGACTTATATATTATCATGTCAGTATATTAAGGCGGATAAATTAAAGTTACATTCAATCTTTGAGAGGTAGCTGATGTCCTCACCTAGGGGGTGACTTCGGTGTACCAGAGGCGGTATGGAAGCTAAACTATTATTATGAGTAATAATCTGTCTATTTATTGAAGGTTTCAGTATCAGCCTTTGAACGATCCTAAGGACATAATTATACTCTCAGCTAGACGTCATCATTCAGCCACATGCGTCTAATAGATGTACTACCCGTCGCCACAGTCAAAAGATCTTTTCACCATATCAAAATACTCTAGAGCTGCTTACCGTATATTCATAAATGAAAATCGTCTGTTTGAATTGACCCTAGATACTGTATGCATCATACTGAATATGGTGCGTAATACTCACTTACGCGAGAGGCCAATCTATATCATTCAATTCACCGACTCACCGCTAACGCTATCTAAACGACAATACCATCACGTGCATGTTATGATTAGTAGAATAGTCTTATCCATTTAACAACTTACTTGGGTATCTAGTTAACCTAGGTACCATCCTGCACTAGCGTAATAGATCAGTTATATCGGTAGCTCCTTACAACCTACATATTCTCACCATACTCCACTTAAGTGCTAAAGGACAGGGCTTGATGATACATAAGGACCCCGTGTTATTAATACATATATCATTTTGCTAATACCACCTATCTTAGATGTTAATAAGTATTCGTATTACGTTTAGCACGGGACGGTGTATCACTAGTTCATAGTCTGAGTGAGAGATAGTGGCTGAATCGACAGGTAAGAACGCAGAAAATATAAAAATCCCCTTCACGTAACCTCTAGGGTATCCAGCGCACCTCTCCAGCGAGCATATCGAACTGCGCCTATACTATTAAGTATAAATAGTGCACAATAGCTAAGTGATAAATACAGTCATACAACACGTGGAAAAGCAGTCCTATAACAGTATATACTAGGAACTTATTTTACTAATCAGGAAGTAAGATCTAGCTTAGTCACTACACTATAAACATTAGCTA
Organism: Trachelipus rathkii; assembly: GCA_015478945.1. NCBI lineage: Eukaryota > Metazoa > Arthropoda > Malacostraca > Isopoda > Trachelipodidae > Trachelipus > Trachelipus rathkii. The sequence continues at coordinate 8,218 of JABUQX010000165.1, forward strand.
ATTATCAGCGAAGCGGATGTTTTCACAAGTTTGAGGATTGAGAACCACATGAGATGTCACCCATAAGGTCATCTCTAAATACTGAACCCTTCATATATCATATCTGATAAGGCATCATCACAGAAGTCGTTAGAGAAGATACTGCGATAGCATCGCTAGCAGCTTCGCAACAGCAAAGCAGCAGACCCAGCTCCATTTATCAAAATCACACCAGCAGTCGACTAAGCATCTATTTACTGCGATCATCACTCAATCACGTGAATGACGTACTATAACTTACTTAACTCCGCGGCGCTAAAGCGTTTTGTGAGCTGGCTACTAAGTATAGGCTAAGAAGAACCAAATCCATAATCCAAAAACCGATTATCAGCACTAGCTACCAAGGAACAATGTGAGCCGTGCTAACTGACGTTCGATGATGAGATACCCGCATAAATGTTAGTCCATACCTAAGCGTGGTGAGAAGAGAGCTTTTTTTTCTCTACACAACTACCCAACAATGCTAACAAATGTTAATCCAAAAAACAAAAAAAAAAAAAAAAAAGCAAGAAAAAATGATAATAATATTATTCGCCAGTTTCTCAGATAAAACTGAAGAAAGTAACGCGCTATCTTAGCGATAAAGAAATCATCTCGGTTTTCGTGTTCGAACTGCTAAGAGAAAATACCGGGGCTGAAACACATTTATAAAATTTGGACGATATAAGGAAACTAAATGTAAAAAAAAACGAAACTACAACACATACTTACCTAACAGATAGAGAGAGGAAAGTGTGAAATTATGGCACAGTAGGTGGTGTGAGTGACACGAGACCCATCCTTTCCACGCGTAACTTAAGCAGAGGGATGCATTCGACATAATAGAGACCCGCTGGTGTATCGTATATGTGAATATATTCTTCTGCGCGAGCCATATTAATATCAGTCAGATAAATTGACTTTCTATTAAATTGTGCTGTAAAGTGTTTTTTTTTTTCTTTCTATAATGCTACAATCGATTACTCGAAATGTTATCTAGCGGAGTGCCAGAGCAATCCCCCCTTAATGAGATAACCTCTTTCCCCCGACCAGAAACACAAACCAACGAGGAGCTATTACAACAATTCGAGAAAAAGCCTATTTGCCCGTTCTACACAAAGAGCAGTAAAAAATGCCCCAGCGTTAGTCTGGGTGGCTCTCTTCAACTCAGCCGCGGAACGTACGGCCGCTTGGCGTGAAATCGGACTACAAGCGGGTCCAGTGTATTAACCTGGGCAATTTCCTCTCCTCGTTTTGCGGCAGGGTCTCTCCGAGTTCAGATTACTCCACTAAGGTCACCGAAACTGACTAGAGGGGTACACAGTTACTTCTGCGATCCACCCGCTCGTCGGCTGAATTCTATTTATGGTATAGGAGAGGTGGGACAGACAACAGACAGTCACTGCGACCAAGCTAGAAGCCCAACCCCAGTGTCGCTGGGACACCGAGGGTTCCTCCGCACCACGCCGCTGGGAGAGAAGGAGAAGACACATGACCTCGCTTTCCTCTCTAGCGGGGGTATATGGGTTAGAACATGCGAGTCCACCTTCTGGAAGTACCTCTTGCGCTAGCAATTCTAAACAACACGGAGGAGACAGCGCCAGAGCTCTCAGATGCGAGAGCGAGCGCCCACTTTGAGCCCATACCAACCACACGTAAGACAGTTGAGTATTGCCTTCGGTAGAGAGAAGGAGGTAGTGGAAGGACCGATGGTAATTTAACCTTTGTATTCTTCCACTGTTCCAGAAATATATAATATTGACTATAATAATACGGGCCTTGACTGATGATCCCTATGGAGCAAACCACTTCCCCCGTAGTAAACTGCCCTCCGAGTACTAAAACACACTAATCAAAAAAAAAACAAACAACAGTATAGAGAGGACAAAGTTGTGTCAAGTGCTCTCTAATCCTTATCCAAGCGTACCTTTTTCACGAGTTTCATTTGACTTCTATTTTTCGCCGTTATATCGGTTTTATTTTATTTATTTCACCAGATTTCCCTACCTAAGCGCGGAATTTTTGAGGACAATTCGTATCCAAGTCAAAGGGGAATAATTTTTTTCCTACAAAAATTAACTAATTCAGTTTTCTCACTTTGCTCATAATTGTTCTAGTGTCAGGCCGAAGGCAATTTTGTAGCCTCGTCCTCCTAAGATAAAATTCATTACCTGATTCTCTGTATTAATTCTTTTTTTTATTGTATATTTCTATATCTCTTTACTAGTATTCTTTTAATCTATATTTTTCGTAGATAAATGTTCTTATTTTTCTTTTATATATAAGTGCTGATATATATTCCTCCTTTTTTTTTTTTTTAGGCAGTTTCCTCGTAAACACCGATTCTCTGCGGCAATCAGGTATCTTTGCAGAGATGTAGTAGCTCCTTCGTATCACCCGCGTCAGGCTGTTTTTCGTAGTTTCTTGAGATAGGTAATGGATTTTTGTGGTCCTCTTCTATGAGGCTTTCGCGCCATATTACGTAATTTCACAGGTTATTAATCGGACTATAATGTCTAAGGAGAGATACGGAAATACTGGTCTAGATAGGTGTAAGCTCAAAAATCCAACTTATCCTCCATATACTGATCTCAATACGCGTCGTAGAGTTACTATTATATATATTATTATATATACTACAGGAGGAGAGTAACTAGAGTAACAATCAGACATGCTACGTCACAACACAACTAGTAAACCCAAATGCACTCGAACACCTAAACGCCTGGAAAAGGAGAAGACCCAACCTCGGCTCCTCTATCTTACCTCACGATATTATTTGTAACGACTATTTAGTAAAGTACCCTCTGGCAGCAAATACAATAGAAGATGAGGAGACAGTCAAAGCTTTTCGCTAGAAAGACTGAGGACCCTACCAGTCACTATACCAAACACGAGCAAGTAGTTATTGTCAAGTCTGATAAGAGGGATGGAAGACTACACTTTTTTTGTTCTCTACTTATACGTTCGAACTGCTGAAGAGCTGAGCGCTGACTGATCAACCCTTCCTTAAAACTCTCGAGTAAACACCTTAACTTAACCACTCGCTAAACCATATCATATGAGGAGGAGGAAGCAGAGGGCCGCGCCATTCTATCACCTTCTCCAACGCGACCCATACCATCAGAGTCAATTGAATACACTATTCGCCTAGGACGAACGGTCTTATCCTACTTTATGTCAGTACGGTAAGGCCTATATTTTCAAGAGTCGGTGGAAAATGGATTTATATTCTCAAATGCACACGTACTATTATCACGTAATAATGTATTTATCCCTATAGGCGTGATCATGAGCAATTCTACGCCCAAATAGAATAACTCCCTACGACTCAAATAACAAACCCAGACTATCAACACTCTGAGCAAATAAGAGCCTTATATTTTTTCCATTATAAATATAGACCGCCTTCTTTCGACCTCGAAGCAGGGAAAGCCTGAGCGCCACGGCTGCACCCTCTCGGGACTCGACCCTTCGATGAGCTTTCACTTTGTCCCGAAGCCGCCACCTCGTTCTGGCAGTCCCTCCGTACCTCCGGCTTAGGACCCTAGTCGAGAGAGCTTTATCCAGTGAGGGCAAAGTAGGATAAATGCCTTCCTCGCTCTCCTACTTACGTAGAGAGCTGCGACAACTGTGAGAAAACACTCGTGTCCCGCCCCACTGGCGGTCTCATCGAGCTTTGCCAGCTGACACAGGCAGAGACGCGGTGGAGGTCCTCCCATCCCGCCTCATCCCCGCTCAGCCTGCGGACCACTCCTGAACGCAGAGAGAGACGTGACATGACATTACACGGATCTCGGAACCCCGAGTGTGACACCCGAGAAACCACTCCGGATGCCTCACATCATCGTTCCCCGTTCCACCCCCGCATTGGCATCTATCCGCGAGAGTGGAGGCAGGAGCGATAAATGGGCGTCTGCCCTGCGAGTAACAAGCGTCATTGCGATTCCTTACCAGGGAGCCTCTTCTTCTCTCCGAGCGGATGGCCAATCTCAAAGTCAAGGGGTAAGGTTTGTTCGACTCGCTCGCCCGTAGATGTTTTCTAACGGCCCAGGCGCCCCTCGAGAATAACTCCAACCCCGCAGGACAGATCGTCCAAGATGCTCAACGGGTCGAGAAAAGGCTCTAATTTTCCGGTAAAAAGGCGAAAATCCGCCTTTTTTCGACTGAAGCGGGAAAGCGTCGAGCGCCAACCAGGCTGCCACACTCTCCGGGACTCGAACCCCATCGATTGATTTTTCACTTTTGGTCCCGGAAGACGCCACCTCCGTTCTGGCAGTTTCCGTACCTCGGCTAATACTCTAGTCGAGCAAGAAGCTTTACCAGTGAGAGGGCAAAGGAGGACGATAAAATGCCTTCTCGCTCTCCTACTTTACGTAGGAGAGGCTGCGACAACTGTGAGAAGACAAACCGTGTCCCGCCCCACAGCCAGCGGTTCTCATCAGCTTTGCCCTGCTGCAACACATGGCAGACGCGGTGAATTCCTCCCACCCGCTCAGTCACCACGCTCAGGCCCTCGTACCCACTCTGAACGCAGAGAGAGACGTGACATTGACATTAAAACGGGATGCTCGGAACCCGAGTGGTGACACCCGGGAGAAACTCATCTCCCGAATGCCTCAACCATCATCTTCCCCGTTCCCTCTCCGCCATGCATCGATCTATCTCGCGCGAGAGTGGGGAAGCAGGAGCGATATGGGTCGCCTGCGGACGAAGCGTCATTGGACCTTCCTTTACCAGGAAGACACTCTCTTCTTCGTCGCGAGGATGGCCAATCTCAGTCGGGTAAAGGTTTTGTCTCGACATTCGGCTGCCTCGTAGATGTTTCAGAACGCCCAGGCGCGCTTCCCGAGATAAACTCCACCCCGCCAGGAAGATCGTTCCAGAGCTCAACGGGTCGAGATAAGGCTCTACTTTTCCGTAAAAAGGCGGAAAATCCGCTTTTTTCGACCTCGAAGCAAGGGAAAGCTCGAGCGCCACGGCCGCACCCTCTCCGGGACTCGAACCCCTCGATTGAGTTTTTCACTTTTGGTCCGGAAGACCGCCACCTCGTTCTGAGTCTCGTCCGACCTCCGGCATACTCTGCGAGAGAGCTTTTCCCATGAAGGCAAAGGGAGGACATACATAATGCTTCTCGCTCTCCCTACTTTACGTAAAGCCGCGAAACTGGTGAGAAAACACTCGGTCCGCCCCAGCAGCCAGGCGGTCTCATCGAGCTTTGCCCGCTGACACAGGCAGACGCGGTGAAGATCCTCCCATCCGCCTCAGTCCCCACGCTCTAGGCCCTGTACACCTGAACGCAAGAGAGAGACTGACATTGACAAACACAGGATGCTCGGAACCTCCGAGTGTGACACCCGGAGAAACTACCCCCCTCATCTCCCGGAGTGCTTCACCATCAATCTTCCCCAGTTCCACCTCCCGCATGCATCTATCTCGCAAAGAGTGGGAAGCAGGAGCGATGAAGTCTGCCTGCGAGTACGAAGCGGCATTGGCACCTTCCTTACCAGGGAAGACTCTCTCTCTCGCGAGATTGCAAATCTTCAAGTCGGGGTAAAGGTTGTCTCGGACTCGGCTCGCCGCGTAGATGTTTCTAGACGGCCCAGGCGCGCCTTCCCGAACTCATCCGACGACCGCAACAAGATCGTCAAGAGCTCACCCGCCTACATGGGTCTACTTTTCCGTAAAAAGGCGTGAAAATCCGCCTTTTTCGACCGAACCGGAAGAGCTCGAGCACGCTGCCACCTCTCCGACCGACCCTCGATTTAGTTTTTCACTTTGGTCCCGAATACCACACCATCGTTTGCTGGCAGCTCTCCGTACTCCGCTAGAACTCTAGTCGAGAGCGCTTATCCAGTGGAGAGGCAAGGGGAGGAACATAATGCTTTCGCTCTCCTAACTTACGCGTAGGAGAGCTGGCGACAACTGTGAGAAAGACACTCGGTCCCGCCCTCACAGCCAGGCGTCTCATCGAGCTTGCCTGCTGACACAGGCGACGCGTGGAGGTCCTCCCCCGCCTCAGTCCCCGCTCTAGGCCTGCGTACACTCCTTACCAAGAGAGACGTGACATTGACATTAACACGGGAAGCTCGGAACCTCCGAGTGGTGACAACCGGGAGAAACTCATCCCGGATGCCTCATCATCATCTTCCCGTTCCACCTCTCAGCATGCATCTATCCGCGGAGAGTGGGAGCAGAGCGATGATGGGCGTCTGCCGCGAGTAGAAGCGTCATTGCACCTTTCCTCCAGGGAACTTCTTCTTCTCTCGCGAGGAGGCCATAATCTCATCGGGTAAGTTTGTTCTACGGGAACTCGGCCCGCCTCGTAGATGTTTCTAGACGGCCCACGCGCCGCCTTCCCGAGATAACCTCCACCCCGCAGAAAGATCGTCCAAGAGCTCAACGGAAAAGGCTCTACTTTTCCGTAAAAGGCGGAAAATCCGCTTTTTCGACCTCGAAGCAGGGAAAACTCGACCGCCACGGCTGCACCTCTCCGGGACTCGAGCCTTCGATTTGAGTTTTTCACTTTTGTTCCCGGAAGACGCCACCTCGTTTTGGCAGTCTCTCCGTACCTCGCTTAGGACTCTAGTCCCGAGAGAGTTTATCAGTGAGAGGGCAAAGGAGGGACATAATCCTTCTCGCTTCCTACTTTACGTAGGAGAAGCTGCGACAACTGTGAGAAACACCGTGTTCCCGCCCGTGCCTGCGTCCTCATCGAGGCTTGCCCAGTTGACAACAGCAGACCGGTGGAGGTCCCTCCATCCCGCCTAGTCCCACGCTCTAGCCCTGGTAAACCACCTCCAGACGCAGAGAACGTGACATTGACATTACGGATGCTCGGCAACCTCCGATGGTGACACCGGAGAAACTCATCTCCCGGTTGCCTCAACATCGTCTTCCCTGTCCATCCACCCCTCCTCGTGCGACTACTATCGGGGAGTGAGAGGAACGACGGGTTCCGAATGGTGGTCTGCCTGAAGAAGCGTCCTTGGCACCTTTCCTCCAGAGGAAGCCCCTACTCTCGAGAGGATGGCCATCTTTCAAAGTCGGGGTAAAGTTTGTCTCGGACTGTGCTCTCCTCGTAGCCGCTACAAGGCGGCCCAGGAGCTGCCACCCCGAGATAACCCCTCACCCGCCTAAAAGATCGTCCAAGACCTTGGCAGGTCGAGCAACAGCTCTACTTTTCCGTGAAAGGCGGAAAATTCCGCCTTTTTCGAACAAAATCACGGAAAAGTTCGATCACCCGGTCTTGCAACCCCTCCGGGACTTGACACCTCGAATTTTGAGTTTTCACCTTTGGTCACGGAAGAGCCGCCCTCGTTCTGCAGTCTCTCCTGTTACCTCCGGCCTTTCCCACTCGTCGAGCAGAGCACATATCACCGTGAGACGGGGCCACGGGACATATAATAATGCCTGTGAACTGCCTGTTTAGTCCCTGGAAGGATGTCACAAAACAGCTCACAAGACACTACTCGTCCGCCCCAGCCGGGCGTTCCTTCATCGAGCTATTGCCCTCCTGACACAGTCGCAAACGCGGTGGAGGGTCCTCCCATCCTCGCCTCAGTCCCCGCACGCTCTAGCCTGCGTAACCCCTCCTGCCGAGCAGAGAAGAGACGTGACATAGACATTAACACGGGATGCTGGAACCTCCGAGTGGTGACACCGGGAGAACAACACTTATCTCCCGGCTTGCCTCACCATCATCTCCTGTTCCACCTTCTCGAATGCCCTCTATGTCTCGCGAGAGTTGGGAGCCGGGGCGATGATGTAGGTGTCGTCTGCCTGCCTGACTGAGAGCTTTGGTAGCTAGCTCTCCGCTGGTGGGGAGATCCTACCGTATCCCGCCTTAGTCCCCACGGTCTAGGCCTCTGTAATAACCACTCCTGAATACAGGAGACGCGTGACATTGAGATTGGTGCTGGATACTCGGACCTCTCCGAGACTGGTGGCTGTCGGGCAGTGTATTACTACTGCAGGCAGACCTCAGATGCCCTCTTTCCTACTCTCCCTATGCTTACCGGAAGAGGTCGGAAGGAGAAAAGTCATAGACACGCCCTCCCTGGTTCGGCCGAACCAAGGTATCGTCCTTTTCGCACTCGGCACCCCCTATATCAAGTTGGGGCCAGAAATTCGTCATAATAATGTGGCAACACTCGTACTTTTTTTTTGTCGAATTTGATAGAAAATTAACATCTAAAGGCTGAAAAGGCTTTAACCAAGATAAAATTAAATTTTATACGCAAAAAAAATTTTTCCGCGCCATGCTACCCCTCTCTATACCTAATGCTTCCTCGCCCCGTATGCCCACCCCACCCGTCAGCAACATTTAGTCAATAAATTTTGGGTGTGCAGTGCGCTTAACTCTGAAATTTTTGGCAATCCTTTCAAACTTCGGGAGAGTACGTTTCAGACCGGGACCGACCCTACTGGTAGTCTCTCCTGGAGATTTTTTTTGAAAAAAAACGCAACTTTTTTTTTGGTGCAGCGGCTTAAAGAAAAATCGAAAAACATCTAAGTCCCGACCAAAATTTCGACCAAACCGACTTCGGGAGGCACGTTCAGACCCAGACGAATACGTGGGTAAGCTCGTTGCGATACATCTGTAATTTCCTATATAAAATTTTCCGAAAATTACTGAGTGAGGGCAGTCGGCTTATTGAAAAAATCGAAAAAATTCTAGTCCCCGACCAAAATTTCGACAAACCAGATTCGGGAGACCACGTTTCAGACCCGGACGAGTACGGGGACAGTCTCGTTCCGAGACACTTTGCTAAATCCCCAGCCATCTTTGTTTCCGGACCGCAAAATTTTTTCTAAGTCCCGACTCGGGCAGACTCGAGAAAATTCGATAAGTTACGCGACCAACAATTTCGACTCGCAAACCAAGACTTCGGGAGAGCGCGTTTTTCAGCACTCCCACGTACGAGTACGTGGTACGGTCCGTTCCTTGCCGCAGACAATTTTTTAAAGAACTTCCACTAAATACACATATTTTCCGAAATTTACCTCTGGTGCAGGGGCTTATCGAAAAATCCACAAAAATTTTCAAAGTACCCCCAAGTACCATAAGGTTTCGAACAAACCAGACATTCGTGAGATGCACGATTTCATCTACTCAGCACGAAGTACGCGTGCGCACACTTTGGCGATTGAGAGTCCTTATTCCTAATTTGCCAGTCCCATTTTTCGAAGGATCCAGACCGACCAAATATTTTCAAAGACTCCAGCACTCAATACCGGAGGGAGGATAATTTTCTTGACTCTGTGCGGGATAAGCCCCTATCGATCCGCCCTTGTCGACGGCGTGCAGAGAAATACCGTCTTCCGCAAATCCAGGTTTTATCACGGGAAATCTCGCGCGCAGCCGAACTTCCTTATTCCTTCCCGCGGGACTCAGGGTCCGGAGAGGGTAATTTCTCAGCAACAACGCGCGAGATTTTCTAAAGTCGGATTTTGGACTGAGGGTGGGGAATTTTAATCATTAACCAAGATCACTCATGTCATAAATGCAAAGTGCCCTTGTCGAGCGCGCCGAGAAGAAAATACCTTCCCAAACTCCAGCTTATATATACGGGAAAGTGCTCGCGCAGGAAAACTCTCTCGTCCTTCCAGGGCCCCCTGCCCGGACTTGTAGAGTCCCAAAAGCCAGGAGCTTTCCTCTCGGGCAACATGCGCGAGATTTTCCAAAGTCGGATTTTGGACTGAGGGGGGAATTTCTTCCGCTGGGCGGCCATATGATCCGCCTTGTCGAGCAGGCGGCCGCACCGAAATACACCTTCCCAAATCAGGTTTTCAAAATCTCACGTCGCAGCGAAAAAACTTGCCTTTCCGACCGCTGCCGGGTATCCTCTAGGGTCGGAAGAGGAGATTTCTCAGGCCACACGCGCGAGAATTTATTCCAAAGCCTCGGATTTTGGGACTGGAGGGGGGACTATTCCTCTTATTCCGGTGGGGCGGCCCAGTATAGAGTCCGGACCTTTGTCGAGCCGCGGCGAATGAACATAACCTTCCCAAATGCCAGCTTTTCACGAAGGAAATCTGCGCGCAGCGGAGCGAAAACTCCTCTTCTCCTTTCCCAGGTCCACGTCCGGGTCTTAGAGTCCGAAAGAGGAGGCTTTTCTCGGTCAACAACGCGCGATGATTTTCACCAAAGTCGGGATTTTTGACGTGCAGGGGGGAGTATCTTCTTACCCCGAAACTGGTTCGGAGCGGACCATATATGATCGCCCCCATGTTCGCAGCAGGACGGAGAGAAATACCTCCTTCCTAAACTACCGAGGATTTTTCACGGAATCATCGCGCAGTTCGAAAACCTTCACTTTAACTTCCGCGCAGGGACTACAGGAGTCAAAAGAGGACGCGTTTTCTCACGGCAACCACGCGATGCGAGCTTTCCTAAAGTCGGATTTTGGACCCGAGAGGGATAATCTCTTACCGTGCGGCGTGCCATATGATCGCCCTTGTCGAGCGCGGCCGGAGAAAATGTCCTTCCCGAATCCAGGTTTATCTACGGAAAAGCTCGGGCAGCGAAACTCCGCTTTGCTTCCGCCGGGCACCTCACATGTGGCGGGTCGAATAGACGGAGATTCTACATGGAACTTGCGGGGAAGATTTTCCAAAGTTCGGATCTCGAAATCCGATTATATTTTCTCGCTATAGTCACCCTGAGCGTATGCGCTTTTCCAGGGAGAAATTACAACAGCACGCTCTTGGATCTTTAGCGACTTTTCAAAATTCGTCGCGCATGCCCAAAACCCCGGACGTAGGCGGGCAAACTTCTTTGACCGAGAGTGGGGGCTCTATGATCGCCGTTTTGGTTGACACCACTTGTCGAGGACGCAGTGCCGGAGAGAATGCCGCTCTCCCATCCGGCTCCTTACGGGACAATCTTTCGCGCGCAAGGCGAAACCTTCCTTCTTCCTTGCCACGCCGGGACTCTAGCAGGGTCGCGAAGAGTTGCACAGTTTTCTTCAGGCAACAAACGCGCGAGATTTAACCAAAAGTCGGATTTTGGACTGAGATGTGGGGGGGATATCTTCTTACCGCTGGGCGCGCCATATGATGCCCCTCTTGTCCCGAGAGAACACGTCGTGCCGAGAAAATAAGCCTATGTCCCGAATCCCATCGGTTTTCCACGGCAAAATCACGTTCACGCAGCGCGAAACCTTCCTTTCCTTCCCTGCCAGGGAACTCAAGCGGTCGAAAACGAGGAGATTTTATCTCTCTGGAACATCGCGGGGGTGATGATTATAGTTCTCAAAGTATACCAGGATGGAAATCGATATTTTTCTCGCTAAGTCCACCCTTCGAGCTATTTGCCAAATCTCAGGGAATCAGGCAGCCACGCTGGACTTAGCGAACACAATGATTTTCCAATTTGGAAATCCAACCCGAGACCGTGGGAGAGCAAACCATCCTGTACTCTGTAGGGACGAGCATCCTATGAATTCGCCCCTGTTCAGTCAAGATAGGGCACGGCCGGAGAGGACACATGCCCTCATCCCCATCCGGCTCTTCGCACGGGAAGTCATCTCGGCGCAGCGAAACCTCTTTCCTTCCCTCGTCCGGGACTCAGGGTCGGAGAGGAGATTTCTCCAGGCCACAACCGCGCGAGAGTTCTTCCACCAAGTCGGATTTTGACTGAAAGGGGGGATATCTCTTACCTCTGCGGCGGCCATCTGAATCGCCCTTACGTCGAGCGCGGCTCTCCTCGGCGCCGAGAAATGCTTTCCCGAATCCAGGTTTTTACGGGATATCTCGCGCAGGAAAATCTCGCGCAGCGAACCCTCCTTTCCTTCCCGCCGGGACTCAGGGTCGAAAGATGGAGATTTCTCTTGCAACTCGCGGGGAGAGTTCTTCCAAAGTTCCGGATTCGAAAATCGTCATTTTCCGCTAAGTCCCGCTGAGCTATACCAAATCTCAGGGAATCAACAGCACGCTGGACTTAGCGAAATTGATTTAATTTCGAATGCTCAAATACCCGGATCGCTCGGGGTGCAAAAACCGTCGTTGCTCCGGTGGGCGGCTCTGAAGATCGCCCTTGTCGACGCGGCGGATTCCGAGAAATGCTACTCGCGGACACCAATTTCCGGCTCTTCACCCGGGAAACTGCTCGTCGCGTCAGACAAACTAGTCTTCCTTTTCCTTTCCCGCCGGGACTATCTCAGGCTCGGTAAGAGGAGATTTCTTCCAGGCAACAAACGCCGCGAGACATTTTCCAAAAGCGGATTTTGGAACTGAGGGGGGATATCTTCCTTACACTGGGCGGACCAAATAATGATAGCACCTTGTCGAGCGCGGTCCGGAGCATGCCTTCCCGAATCCAGAGTTTTCACGGATTCTCGTCGCAGCGATAACTCCTTCTACTTCCCGCCGGGACTCTGGTCGAAAGAGGCAGCTTTCCTCGCGGGCAACAGCTGCGCGAGATATTTCGAAGTCGAATTCAAATCGTATCTTCGCAAAGTTCCCTCAGCATAGGCGTTTCCCCAGGCGAATCAACAATGACTCTGGAAACTCTGAGAGCGAAAATGAGTTCAATTTCGAATTCACGACAATCCACAAGCCGAGGGGGGAATACTCTTTACGTGGGCGGCGTGGCCCTATGATCGCCTTGTCGAGCGCGGCCATGAAATGCCCTCCCAATCCGGCTCTTCACGGTAAAATCTCGCCGTCAGCGAAACCTTCCTTCTCGCTTTCCGCCGGGGACTCCCAGGGTCGAATAGGGATTTCCTCTGAAGTGCAGACAACGGCGCGGGATTTTTCCCAAAGTCGGGCTCTTGCTACCGAGGAGCGCGATTTCTCTTACCCCTGGGCGGCCATATTGATCCGCCCTGTTTCGAGCGGCGGTCGAGAAATGTCCTTCCCGAATCCAGGCTTTCTCCACTCTCTGGGATATTCTCGCGCTCAGTCGACAAACTCCTCTGCCTTTCCTCCATCGAAACCTTTCGGCTCACAGACATCGTGAAGGGGGCAGGTCTCTGTCTAATAGGCTTGCGGCTCGAGGGATTCTTGACTCCGTCCCTCACGTTTACAATCGCGTGAATGCACTTGCCAGGGAACTAGCGCACTCCCGGCCGGGACTTTAGAGTCAATAAGAGGCACGCCTTTCTCGGGCCACATATCGCGCCGAGATATGATTTCCAACTCGCTCGGCATTCGCACAATAGAATTTTTCTCGCCAAGTTCACCCTGAGCTTATGCGTTCTCTCAGGGTATCAACTGCGCGCTGGACTTAAACACATTATTTTTTGCAATTCTGAAAATCCCAAACCCGGACCTAGTGGCGGCATAACCTCTACCGCTTGGGCGGCCAATCTGATCGTACCTTCTGTCGAGACGCGGTGCCGAGAAATTGCCTTCCAATCCAGCCTTTTTCCACGGAAAATCCTCGCGAGCGCAAACTCCCTCTCCTTCTCCCCAGCGATCGATTGATCTATACAGTGAGAGGGGCAGGTCTCTGTCAAGGCGGCCGGGTTCGAGGGATTCGCGACTCTTGTCCCTTACGCTCGGAAAGGACTGACTGAGGCGGGGCACAGACAGCCTTTCTCGCCGGCACTTAGAGTCGACCTAAAAGTAGGTAGCTTTCATCGGTGGAACATTCGCCGCTCGAGTATATTCCCAGGTCT
>JABUQX010000166.1:15000-22065 GCA_015478945.1 Trachelipus rathkii
TCAGCACTTCTGTACTCGGATACTGTTAACTACATCTCCAGACTTCAAAATATAATTATAAACTTACCTCTAGTTAACGATAGGAATCAATATTCCCATATTATGTTATAATCAAATTATTACTATATATATATATATTATCAATATTATATATATATATATATATATATATATATATATATATATTATAGATATATATATTATATATTATATATATATATATATATATTATTCCTAAATGGATAAAACTAGAAATTGCATTTTATGATCTGAGGGAAAAATCAGAAATAAGAGATTTTATTTATTTTAAAATAAAATTTCACAAGTTTCATAAAGTAGATTTTGAGTACTTTTTATTATCTGTCTTAATTAAATGAGATTTTTTTTTCTTTTCAAATTTATTTTATCTTGTTAATTAAAATTATTTTTCACAGGTAATTTATTGAGTTTAAATGAAAACTTAAACTAAACAATACTATAGGGTAGATGCACAGCAGGTTACCTAACATGCCTTTGGGCTGTGCCCTTATGTAACCGCTTACACCCCCCTTCGGGGTACCCCAAGATGGGTCTTCATGCATCTCTCTGGGGTGATCTCCAAGTAGTGCTTACAGTACTTACACTGCTGTATGATGCGCTGTTGCCAAATCTACCAGTTTTGAATTGATATTTTAGGCGGAGCCTAAAATAGGGTAAGGCTAAAAATATTTCAGGTTACCTCCTGAACCAGCGTTAGGTAGTTACTATTGCTTAATGTTTCTATAATACCATTCACTACTCAAATATTCATGAGGATTATTGATAGTTAGGGTATGGTTATGATGAATTTTTTTTAAATATTGCTATGTTAATATGAAAAACTTTGTTACGTTAGCATTTATTCGTTAGTCAGTATGATAATTAGACAGGGTATGATAAAATTTTGCTAAAATATTACCACTGTTTAATCGTAAAATTAGGCATGATATGTTACAGATAGCTTGAAAAGTATGAATAGGTTACGTTTTGTATGTAATGTTAGCTACTTACCGTTGTTAAGTATGGAACTTTGCTAATGTAAGCAGTTTATTCTTGCTTAAGGTATGTTAGGTTTGTCGTTGTAATATTATATTCTTAGCTCAGGTGTTGCTATGTTGGCTTTATTAATGTGAAAACATTGTTACGTTAGCATATATTTGTGTGTTTGTGTGTCTGTATGTGTGTGTGCGTGTATGTGTGTGTATGTGTGTGTGTGTGTCTGTGGCATTTATTCTTAGTTCATTACAATAGTTAGGTTAGGATACGATAAATCTTTTGTTAAAAATATCTACTTATGTTTAATGTAAAATCAAGATTGTATGGTAATGCCAGCATGGGTAAAATTGGTGAATAGGGTTATGTTTTTTATATTTGCTTGTTATTATTTACTGCTGTTAAGTATGGAATTGTTAATGTTAGCTGTTTATTCGTGCTTAAGGTATGTTAGGTTTGTCGTTGTACATTATATTCTTAGTTCAGGTGATGCTATGTTAGCTTTATTAATGTGAAAACTTTGTTACGTTGGCAAATATTCCTCTGTGTGTTTGTGTATGTGTGTGTGTGTGCGCGCGTGGACGTGCGTGTGTGTGTGTGTGCATGTGTGTGTGTGTGATTTATTCTTAGTTCATTACAATAGTTAGGTTAGGATACGATAAATCTTTGTTAAATATTACTATGTTAATGAAAAATTAACATTGATATAAGTAGTATGAGAACAGTTTGCGCGATGCCACCCTTTTCGCTAGGAAGGAATAGAGATATAGTTCTGAAACATGGAATATAATCTATATATGTGATAAACTGATCACAGGCGAGTTTTGGTGACCGTAGGATATATATAGAGGGGGGTCACCCTCGAGAGCTTAGCCGCTACACCCTCGTTTATACCCTTTTGGCTTTCCAAATCCGAGATTGAGTTAAGCCTAACGAGAGTTAGGTTCGAGCGTGATGACGTAATCTCGTCGGAGACGAGATTACGTCATCACGCGAGAGCGCGCGCTCGCGCACATACACATACACATACACATTATTATTATTATTATTATTATTATTATTACGTCGAAGAAATTGTGATCACGAAGTGATCTCAATTTCGAGCCGACTTCAGCTCAGCCCTCGGGTCCATCTCCGTACCGCACCGACACCGCACCGCCCCGCACCGCACCGCACCGCACCACACCGATTCCGACTCATCCTCTGGAGTTTTTTATTATTATTATTATTATTATTATTATTATTATTATTATTATTATTATTATTATTATTATTATTATTATTATTATTATTATTATTATTATTATTATTATTATTTATATTATTATTATTATTTTTGTTATTATTTCCGCCGAGGTTGCTTCTTCGCATCCGGTTCCGCGTTCGATATATATCTACATGGGTTAGAGTTATCGTATTGGGTTAAAATTTGGAGGGGTGTTAGATGGGGAGGTACCCTAGTCATATACAAAGTTACGTCCCCCTTGGTTCCCGAAAAAAAAAAAAAAAAAAAAAAATGGGGACCCCACCCCCCTTAAAAATCGAAGTGTTGAATTTCTAGAAATATTTGGTATGTGAATCTGATGAGTTGGCTCCGGCACCGGTGCTGGAGCCACTGCGGTGCCGTGTTAATAAACATTCGTATAACAACAATATTGGTGTCCTTATAATGGTTATCGAGGTCGTAGAGTTCGAATATGATGGTTATAAGCCCGTATGGGGTGTCTAGGACCCCCCATTAGGGGGGTCTCGACTGAAAAAAAGAGCACAGAGTGCAAAACAGAGACGAAGGAGGAAGAAAGAAGGATGAAAGATGAATAAAGAAGGAAAGAATGAAGAAGGAGTCTGACTCAGAGGAGTAGGAGTTGACAGTCGCACCGGTGCTAGCTCCGGTGCGGTGCCGAGTTATTAAATATTAGTGTAATGATACAATGTGGTGTCCTTATATATGTTATTGGGTCTGTAGATTTCGAAAATAATGGTTTCAGAACCATCAAGAAAAAAAAAAATAAATAAATAAATAAATAAATAAATAAAATTTCTTATTCTTTTTATGTTTATAACTTACAAATTTACGTTTTTACATACCCTAAAACAGTTGGTTGGTATATAAAGAACTTATTTTTGGACTGTTATTGTTGTTGTTGTTGTTGTTGTTGTTGTTGTTGTTGTTGTTGTTGTTGTTGTTGTTGTTGTTGTTGTTGTTGTTGTTGTTGTTGTTGTTGTTGTTTGTTGTTGTCTAACGATAATATATATACCCCTTTGAACTGATATGGTTCGTTCGTGCATTGTATTCTTGTTTACTTTCTTCTGATTGGTTGAAAGAAAGAATCTCGTTACCTTTTAGAGCTGTTTATACATCCAAATTTCGTCAGTAAGACATTTTTCGCTGTGTTGGTATGATGACCTCTCATTCTGCTCCTACGAATGTCCTCTTTACGAGGACCTTTACATAGTATTTCCAGTCAGGTGACTGATCATCGTCAAAAGTGAAATTGATTCCAACCTTCATACGTATCCTATCATAGTCTATTACAAGACTTAGACTATGATAGGATTCGTATGAGGGTTGGAATATAGCATCAATGACTTCATTAGCAAGCATTTCGAATGATGTTTCAAGATCTCTCTCTTGGTTCATGGAAGAAGTTTTCATCAATAACCTATATGAAGTAAAGGTTATTGATGAAAACTTCTTCCATGGACTTTTTAAGTTTCTCTACAGAGATATGCATTAAATGGATTAGTGCTGTAGGTTGTATGTGAATCTTTGTTAATGTTAGCAGTTTATTCTTGCTTAAGATGTGTCTGGTTTGCCTTTGTACATTATATTCTTAGTTCTGGTAATGTTATGTTGACTTTATTAATATGAAAACTTTGTTACGTTAGAGTATACTCATTGGTCTGTATGATAATTACACACGGTTATGGTAAATTTTTGTTAAATATTACAGTCTTAATGTAAAATAACAGCGATATGTTAGAAAAGTGTAAGTAGGTTACGTCATTTGTATGCTTATTGGTTCTACTTACTGGTGATTAGTGGCGGAAAACTTTGTAACGTTAACAGTTTATTCCTGTTTAAGATGTGCTAAGTTTGTCGTTGTGGGTTATATTCATAGTTCAGATGATACTAAGTAAGCTTTATTAATGTGAAAACTTTGTTACGTCAACATATATTGTTTGATGTTTGTATAAAGAACTTGATTTTATGTTATGTTTATCCAAAAATGATACTCGAAATGTGACTTGAATCAATAGATCAATAGATCACAGATGGTCAGGAGGGAGGTTGGATGCTGGTTGGATGGTGGTTTGATTTAGTGATTTACTGCTTTAGGGTATGTAAAAAACGTAAATTTGTAAGTTATAAACATAAAAAGAATAAGAAATTTTATTTATTTATTTATTTATTTATTTATTTTTATTTTCTTGATGGTTCTGAAACCATTATTTTCGAAATCTACAGACCCAATAACATATATAAGGACACCAACATTGTATCATTACACTAATATTTAATAACTCGGCACCGCACCGGAGCCAGCACCGGTGCAGCTGTCAACTCCTACTCCTCTGAGTCAGACTCCTTCTTCATTCTTTCCTTCTTTATTCATCTTTCATCCTTCTTTCTTCCTCCTTCGGTCTCTGTTTTGCACTCTGTGCTCTTTTTTTCAGTCGAGACCCCCCTAATGGGGGGTCCTAGACACCCCACACAGACTTATAACCATCATATTCGAGCTCCACGACTCGATAACATTATAAGGACACCAATATTGTTGTTTATACGAATTGTTTATTTAACACGCACCGCAGTTGGCTCCAGCACCGGGCCGGGCCAAACTCATCAGATTCACATCCAATATTTTCTAGAAATTCAACTCTGAATCCTCTCACCAAATTTCAGCCAATTACGAACACTTCGATTTTTAAAGGGGGGTGGGGTCCCCCTTCGGGGAACCCAGGGGGACGTAACTTTGTATATGACTAGGGTACCTTCCCATCTAACACCCCTCCAAATTTTAACCCAATACGATAACTCTAACCCCATGTAGAATATATCGAAACGCGAACCGGATGGGAGAATAAATTAACAAAAATATAATAATAATAAAGTAATAATAATATTACTATAACTTTAGAAAAATAATAATATTAATTATTACTAATAATATTATTAATATTAATAATATTACTTAACCATAATTAAAGTAATAATAATAAATAATAATAATAATAATTAATTAATAATAATAATAATATAGATAAAAATGCCAGAGGATGAGTCGGAATCGGTGCGCTTACGGTGCGGTGCGGTGCGGGGCGGGGCGGTGTGGTGCGGTACGGAGATGGACCCGAGGGCTGAGCTGAAGTCGGCTCGAAATTGAGATCACTTCGAGATCACAATTTCTTCGACGTATAATAATAATAATAATAAGTGTATGTGTTTGTGCGCGATGCGCGCGCTCTCGCGTTGATTGACGTAATCTCGTCTTCCGACGAGATTACGTCATCACGCCTCGAACCTAACTCTGCTTTTAGGCTTAACCAATCTCGGATTTGGAAAGCCAAAAGGGTATAAACGAGGGCGTAGCGGCTAAGCTCTCGAGGGTGACCCCCCTCTATATACATCCTACGGTCACCAAAACTCGCCTGTGATCAGTTTATCACACACATAGATTATATTCCCAAGTTTCAGAACGATACCTCTATTCCTTCCTAGCGAAAAAGGGGGCATCGCGCAAAACTTTCTCATAACTACTGCATATGTTAAAAAAGACAGCATGAAAAAGTGTGAATAGGTCTACGTTTATTTGTATTGTATGTTAGTTACTTTACTCCGTTAAGCTAGGAAATCTTGATTAATGTTTGCTGTTTACTTCCGTGCTTAAGGTAATGTTAGTTGTCGTTGTACATTACTATTCTTAGTTCAGGTGATGCTATGTAGCTTTATTAATGTGAAAACTTTTTACGTTAGCATATTTCCTGTGTATGTGCTGTGTGTTGAAACCGAACTGTGTCATTTATCTTAGTTCATTACAATAGTGTTAGGTTAGGATATGATAATCTGTTGATTAAATATTACTATGATTAATGTAATTATTAACATTTGTATGTTTAAGATATGCATGAAAAAGTGTGATTAGGGTAACGTTCTTTGATTGCTCTGTTAGTTACTTTTACTGATGATAAGTTTGGAACTTTGTTAATGTTAGCAGTTTATTCATGCTTAAGGTATGTTAGGTTTGTCGTTGTACTTTATATTTTTAGTTCAGGTTATACTATTTTAGCGTTATTACTGTGAAAACTTTGTTACGTAGCATATTAGTTCGTTGATCACGTGTATACAGAACTTAGATTTCTATGTTATGTTGTTATACAAAATTACACTCGAAATGGACTCTAACTCAATAGATCAATAGATCACAGGATGGTGGTGGGCGGAGAGGAGGGGAGGGTGGTTTGATTTACTTGATTTACTGCTTCTAGGGTTGTTGTAAAGAGGCAAATTTTTGACTATAAACATGAAAGCATAAAAATTGTGCGTAAAACAAAATGTTTTAAGCAAATAAATTAAAAAATTAATAAAAAAAATAATAAAAATTTGAAAATAAAATTTAAAAATTTAAATTGAGAAAAAAAAAATAAACACAAAAGATTAAATGTAAAATAAAACTTACAAAATAAAATAGCAAACAATTTATTTTAGTTGATGTTTATAAAAGAAAACGAGATTTTAAAAATAGAAAACGGATTATCCTTGTCGTGTGTGTGTGTGTGTGTTTGTGTGTGTGTGTGTGTGTCATTTATTCTTAGTTCGTTACAATAGTTAGGTTAGGATACGATATCTTTGTTAAATATTACTATGTTAAATGTAAAATTACATTGATATGTTTACAGATATGCCTTAAAACAAGTGTGGAATAGGTTAAGTTCTTGTAGTACATGTTAGTTACTTACTGTTGTTAAAGTATGGAACTTTGCTAATGTTAGCAATTTATTATGTGTGTGTGCGTATGTGTGTGTGTGTGTTCGATGCGTTCTCCGGCATTT
>JABUQX010000167.1:0-27500 GCA_015478945.1 Trachelipus rathkii
CAATCTCAAAATAAAAATTTCCAACCTCATTCACAGGTATATATTATTTATTGAATACTTTTTTTTACCTCTTTTTATAGATGACAGTATCTTAGCATATTTCTGCCTAAATTAGTAATAAAAAAATCAGTCCTGGTTGCTAATGCTAATAATTTTTCATTAGTTTCCCTTTTGTAGTAGTACTATGCTTATACTACCAGTAATTAAACCTTAAATGCCACAATAAGTAAATATGAATATGATAGTAAGCAATGTAATAAAAAAATTTGTCCTAACGATTCACTATTTACTTATTATAACCTTGTTTCAGAAGGGATCACCTTGGGGTCAGAACATAGGAAATTTATCTTTGAAAGTTGATGGCAGAGACCACAGGCAGCAGCAGCCCCCTCCACGGCATCAACCCACATCACAGCCAAGTAATGAAAGTATAAGAAAAGTAAAAGAACCTGAACAGTTCGTAAAAGATAGCATTTACAATGCTTTCAGATCCACGGACGATCCAAATAATGATCCCCAAATAAAATCTCATAATCCTCCTCCAGCTCATTCGAAGCATCCTTCTGATAAGTCTTCTCCTAACCTCC
The DNA here is from genome assembly GCA_015478945.1 of Trachelipus rathkii. Taxonomy (NCBI): domain Eukaryota; kingdom Metazoa; phylum Arthropoda; class Malacostraca; order Isopoda; family Trachelipodidae; genus Trachelipus; species Trachelipus rathkii. The sequence continues at coordinate 588 of JABUQX010000167.1, forward strand.
CTGGCTATCCTGTTCCATTTGCGCTTAAGGAACATAAACCTCATGGATTAGACAGGAGCTCCTATCCTATACCTCCTTCTCATGAAAAAGCTTCTGTAATTGTTCAGCCAGACTTAAAATATGACAAAGTTGCTCAACATTCAGTCAGCCCAAAACAGAGGCCTCCTGAAAGATCAAGTCCATATTCTGCCCAGCCTCCACCACAAGGGCCTAATCATTATAAACCTTATGAACCTACAACTCCTAATAGAGCCTCTTCGAATATACACCATTCAAGTTCGTTATCACCAAATCCCCATAATGTTGAATTAACTAAGGCAAGGCAACCTTTATCTTCTCCACATGCTGTCCAACCTTCTGCTGCATCTAATGAAAGATACTATTCTTCAGGGACCAAGCCACCTGTTAGCAGTCCTTATCAATTAAATTTAGCATCAGGGGGCTTATTGCAGAATCATTTGCATAATATTAATACAATACCAGTAAAATCAAAGGTTTCAAGCCCACCTCTTCAAATGTATGGAAAGCCTGGAATTACATCTGGCGCTCCAGTTTGTAAAATTGATACCCGGCCAAATCCTCAGCCTCTGCCTTTAACAAGTAAGGCTCCTACACTTAATGGACCACCGCCTGCACACTTAGGGAGTAGGAATCATGATGCACGGCCACCACCTACACCCCATGAACAGCGAGTATCGCATAATCGAAGTCCGTTTGATACTAGACATTATCCTGGAAGTGCAGTTTCTCATCCTAAAACTGTTACAACTTCAGTTGTCTCTACCCATCCAACGCCGCGCATCCCTCCCACCTCCTCTCCTCATGTCTTGAGTGGACATCATTCACCTCATCCACCCACTCAAACTCAACCTCTTGATTTGGGAACAAGAGATGGAAGTAGTAGCTCTCCAACAGCTAGAAGGCGATCCCTAACTCCAACCCCTCAGGAAACTAAGAGACCGAGACTTGAAAATGTTTCACCTTCTCCAATGTTATCACGTGTCTCAGAACCTAGTCCTTTGTATCCTACCGCAGCTACTACCATTACAACAGTAGAGAATACTGTTGCATTTGCCAAACTTCAGAGAGTGTCAAGTCCAGTTGTAAGTAATGCACAATCTTGTGTAGTTTCAAGCAATATTACTAAAAGCTCTTCCGTTATAAAATTTAAATTAAAAAATAACTGTTTTGAAAAGAAACTACTTCATATCGCGTACGAAATACTGCGAGCGACCCAATCATTTATTAAGTCGGTATATAGTTGCGCGATGTGCTGCCATCTTTGTTCAGTTCTAAAGAATATATAATTATATATTACATGTATATATAATTTTTTTGTGTATATATTTTTGTAAATTTTTGTGAAATATACCTATTTAAAATGTACGGATTGCTTTATACTTGTTAACTGTGTTTCATACGGTATAATAAAAAAATATATTATTTTACAAGACCAAAAAATAGGGCTTTACAATAGCAAGTATTTAGGATCATATTTCCTTAAAAAAAATATTTTAGCACGGTTTGCTTATGTCTCGTGGAGAGTTATGCATTATGTAAATGTAGTTATTTTACAATGTGTGTGTCAGAATGTCAAAATGTAATTGGAAATGCCAGTATTAACAATCAATTTACCGCATTATGATATTGTAATCAATACCGATTGTTTGCTAGATTACGCAAGAAAAACACAAAATTAGGTTTTACCGGTACGTGCCAAACATAGTAGATTAGCATACCAACCACATGATGAAAATTCTAACAAAATAAAATATTTATGAACTGAAACAAAAAAGCCATGATATATATATATACTTATATATTTATATAAAATGTAGTTGATATATATTATATATAAGTAGTATATATAGTATATATATGATATTTATATTATATAAGTATATATATATATATAATATATTAATATATATAGTTCATATGGTAATTGTTACCTTTAACGAGGATTGTTCAACATCAGCTAGTTCTATTTGAATAGTTGGATATATATCTTTAATATAATGAAGAATAGTGAAAAACGAAATTGTCTGCTCTCTTTAGGGAATAAAGGTTACAACAGCCTCTCAAAGCGTTGTTTAAAAATCCCATAGCTTTTCGAATATTGGTCGAGTCCAGGTTAAGGTCCTCATTTCAAGGCCCTCTAAGTCCAGGTTTACATGGGATCAGTTTTTGTGTAGGTTATACACAGAGAAAATCTATGTAGAATTAACAAATCTTATCATAACGCTGACTAGGAGGTGGCCTCTAAAAACGAGCACGCGAGGCCATTAAGATTGCTTTATTATTAGCAAGTCTACTGGGAAATTTTTAACTTCCAGTTAGCGCTGTAACTTGTTTTCCTAAATACTAGATGGCCGATTTTCGTTTTCACTAATTTTTTAATTATTATGTTTTTTGAGTATATCCTGTGATTTCAAAAAAAAAAAAATTTTTTTTTTATTTGATAAGCAAATAATAATGGGATTTTAAGCAACTTTGAGAGGCTGTAACTTTTTTTTCCTAAGGAGGCGACGGTATTTTCGTGGTCACTATTTGCGGTTTATTATATTTTATTTAGAGTGGACTGAATCCTGATTTTCATATAAATCGGGGGTGACAACCCTCTGGGTAGCAATTACCTACAAAACAGCTATAGTATATATATATAATATACGCTATATAGTGTAATAATATATAAAAATAGATTGATATTATAGTATTATATATATATAATAATAAAGTAGTATATAAATATATATAATATATATATAGGCACTAATCCTATGAAAAGGTAATTACCAACCCGATCTGTGAGCGTGATACTCGATGACTGTCTTAAGAAACTGCTTGCGTGCTGGCCGCTGCCGTGGTGACGTGTTAGGTCTGAAATCTCCAAGTATGAAGGACCCCTAGAGTTTCCACGCAGTTGCTTTTTTATCATTGTTAATTTTATATTTAATTTTTTTATATATTTGTCTTTTTTCTACCATTTAAGGGGGCTCGAGCCGATCGGAGGCAGAGGGGGGACGAAGTCGCCCCCGTCGTCCCCCGCTGAGGCCGAAAGACCTAGATTTTTTCAAAATCTTTTGCTATTTAATCTTGGGTATCTCCTTAGTTTATTATCATCCAAACATAATACAATCAAATAAAAAGAAGAAAAAAAAAAGACCATTGAACACGTAGAACATATTGAATGAGAAGACAAGTAGATAACCTGAATAAGATATTCATAGTGAGGGGGAAACTTATCTAGATTTCGGTTAAAAACTGACCTGTTATAAGGAGGAGGTTCTGATATATATTATAGGTAATATATATAAGTTAGAGGTATATATATATGTATAGAATTATATATAATAACTAATATAATAATATTAGATTTTATTATATGAAATAGTATATTTATAGTCTACTAGTATATAATTATATATTATATATAAGAATTAAATTGGTATATGCTAGATACGTGATATTTATAAAAAATGGTAATTGTAGGAAGTTTAGGTCAGATCACCTTATTCTTCCTGCTGTTTTATAAAAATCACAGCATAGACTCTAATAATGTGTAATGGGAATGTATAAGAAAAAAACAAATGGTAAATAAGTTGGATGTTTAACAAGATTCGTCATCAATATCGATATTTTTATTGTACGATTCATTTTTTTTTTTTAATAGAATTGCCATTTTAAAAGTACTAAAACAGTGGTGCCAAACCTCTCTCAAACTATAATATATATATGCAATCTAGCCAAAAAATTATGTTTAAAATTCATTTTAAGACAATTAAGTTTCACGGTTTAGGTGAAAAGCCTTTGAGTTTTATTTTACACAGTAAATTTGTCTACATAACCAAATTGGATCATAACCTCAACTGATTTTTTTGAATGTAAAATTTGAATTTTTTATGTAACAATTATTTGCATTTGTTCTAGGTAGAAAGGTTATCGAAGTGAAAAGTAATTTGAATTTTAAGAAAAATAGGCAATTTTCCAGCATTGTTAAGACTCTCTTCAGTAACACAAAAATGACTGATGTTCTCTTTAGGGAAGAAAGTTACAACGTTCTCAAAAGATGTGTTTGAATCTTCTGAAAGCCTTTTTCTTATACCTCCAACTGACCGGGGTAACTTCTCATTATTCTTACAACTTTTTACGTTGTAGATACTTTTACAAATCACGAGACACATTAAAAAATTATGGACCCCATGTAAAACCATGAATGTGAAAATGATAGTATCTCCCCCCCCGCCCCCCCTCCCCAAAAAAAAGAAAAAAAAAAAAAAAATAGATATATATAATGATATATATATATTGTTGCTATATTAATATATATATATAGTATATATATATAGTATTAGTATATATATATATGATATAGTATTAGGTATATGTTATATATATATTAGTATATATTATCTCTAAAGCCAAACAAATTAATTGCGAATGGATCCAAACACTATTTTCATAAAAGTTAAATAAAACTGTGTAGAGTCAAATTTAAGCTATAGTAATAAAAGAGCTTCATACCGTTTAAAAAGTGTGTAAAAAAAAGGTTTTATTTTTTAACTAATAACACTTACATGACTGTACTGTATAATGCCTACTTATTGCTAAATTTGATCCAAAATTCTCACTTCCCATTGTTTTAAGAAAGACACAAAAAAAAACATGGCTTCTGTAACCTTGAACACACTTGTACATTTTTTTTGGGTAAAGTTAGTCAGAGAAGATTTTTTTTTTTTTCTTTTTTTTTTGGTGAAGCCAGAGCAGGAAAATTCTTACTATTCCTAAGAAAAAGAGTTCCTGAAGTGAAATAATAGTACATAACCAAAGATTTGCAACTTGAAGTTCTAATATTTCTTAAAACTATGAGAGTCGGCAAAAAAATACTCCTATATTGTTCATGCTGGGGGCGCCGATTTAGGATATAGTTAATTATGTAGAGGGACACAAGTTGTTGTCTAGTTAAAAGTTATAGGAGAAAGCGTTAAAAAAATTATAAAATTTAGGATATACGCTTAATCTGTCAATAAGTAAGTCTTAAAGGAAAAGTACAAATTATTTTTCTGAATAAGACTCACAGGAACATTAAATTGTTACCGTCAACCTTTTAAGCATCAATGCAATTTAATGTAAATAAGTTACTGATGTTTTTTCCGGACGCTCATTATTGTTAATATGTCAATACTATTTTTTGCATCGAGTGTTTTACTCGAGGAAGATTGGATACTGATTATAGGAAGACTTAATAGTTTTGGGAGTAAGCTTGTGGTAATAAATAAGCGCTTACAGAATTTGAGGAGGATTGAGATTGAAATGAAATTAAATCCCGTTACTAGAGCGCACGAATTGACGTTGGATATAAGCTGCAGGCCTGGAATGGTCTAGTATTCAGAGGTTGCTCGAAACCTATTTCGTCTACCGCCCGCTGTAAAGAATCAATTATTGTTTCAGGAGCCCCCAAAAGTTTTCACTCTACAAAAAACAGAAATGATGCCCATTGCCCTTTCATTAGCTCTTTAATTAATTTAAATATAAGGAACTATATTGTCTGGTCTGGAGTTTAAACTTACATTCCTAAACGAGACTTTTTTACCAGTGAGGCATTAAACGGCAACTTTATAATAGTTAAGATTATCCCTTTATTCAAAATTAAAACAACATAATCAATTTTATTTTAAAACAAACATAAATCAATTTTAATTTTAAAGACTAATCTAATGTGAAGGAGTGAATCCTGAATGATTTTTAAACAAGTGTTGTTGATAATCAGGTTCGAATTTACGTTCTAAAAAGACAGTCTTGCAGTCGCCACGTCTTGGGGTAACATGCAAACGATTTTCTCTTTTTATGTAAGCAGCGTTGTCAAAGCTACTAATCCACGTTCACGGACTGTGGTTCAATATATAGCATAAAATATAGTATATAAACTAAAATTATACAATCAAGCAGGGCAGAAATATGAACTAGAAATTACTAAATAATCGATGTTGTGTAGTAGGATGGTTTATTTCGGTGAATTTTAAAAATATTAAGTTAGATGAAATTACAAATCAGCCATCGCCCTCCTAAACCACTCTCTCTCTCTCACTCATTTTTTTTCTAGGTCTCTAGATAAAGCCCCCCTCTAGGCATCCAGCGCCCACAAGGGGCGTTATCGCCCACTTTGAGAAAGACTGATGGTCTATATGGTGGGATTCTAAAGGAGTGTGATAGTATTATTGTAAAGGCACTGTATTTTGTTTTTAAGTGATCTGTAAAATTTCTGAAGATAACCAATCTTGCAAGGCACATTTTGCATAATTTATAAATTTTTTTTTTAGAAAGATACCAAGAGAATTTTGAAAATTATAGACCAGTTAGCTACTTTAATTTGAAAAAGTTAAAAAAATTACTGAAGAGAAGGCGAAGAAACAAAACTAATTCATATATAAAGATATTATGTATGATTCCTAGCATGGTTATATAGAAAGGGTAGATTGGTGTCAAGACAATCCTATTTAGTTTATGTAATACATTACTGACTGCTGTTGACCAAGTTAATCAGTTGATTTTAATATATTTAGATTTCAAGCAAAGCCTTTGATAATTTGCAGCACAAGGCTGATGCAACTATTATCGACAATGTGTTATAGGTGGGATGGGGATGCAATGGGATGGATTAAAGAGTGGCTGATGAATAGTTGACAGTTATAATGGGAAATGGTGAAAAGGCTGTCTTAACAGGGCTCAGTGCATAGGCCATTATTGTTACATATACACAAACACTCGCACTACACACACAGTCATATATATATATAGTATACTATATATATAGTATATATATATATATTGATATATAGTTATATATATATTATTATATATATAAGTAGTATATATATTATATATTAGTATAGTATATATAGTATTGGTATATATATATATAGGACCTTGTTATGTCTTTAGACTCCGTCAGTGTTGATTTTTTTTTTGTTTTTTTTTTATATATTTCTAGTATATGAATCCTAACAGTAAATTTAGGGTGAGCAGGACATGATTCAAAATTATATAGGACCGATTACGGTTTTACAACGTCCCGTCAGTTTAAAAAAATTCTTTTTTTTTTTTTTATTTTAGACTAAATACCCACCAAGTGCTGCCCGGCAGATAGCAGGAGTCGGGGGTCTCTCGGCCTTGCCGGGGAACGACGGGGTAGGACTGTTCCCCCCCTCCGGGGAGGGTCTCCGGAACCTCCCGCTCTTTGTATTTGGGTGTCGCGGGGGTTCCTCCGCCCCTCCCCTAACGGGGTTATGGAAAACGTCCCCCTTGCTGTCCCGCCGTCGGCTCGAGCCCCCTAATTTTTGTTAATTTTTATTTTTATTTTTTAAGTCAAATTCTCAAATAGTGTTTACCATCTTTAGTATCCATAGTGACTTTTATAGTAAATTCTTTCTTCACACTATCTACAAGTGTTGTTTTTTCACGTGTTCTGAGATAATTTCATTTTTGACACAATCTGTGATAATATATATTTATTAATTTTTTTTTATCTTTTTTACATTTTTTTAATTAGTTTGTGCTTCGCTGATGTTAAAAAGTCTGCAGATTGGTTTTTCTGTGAAATGTGCGTACCTTTCGATTATATTTCAATGTTTTAAAATGTTAAAATAAAAATGTGATTTTAATAATATTTAAAATATTGGGAACGGTTGAAGGACAGGGTTCAGGGCACCAACTGGATTCATGTAGTTAGTATCATATACTAGCAATCAGGGTTTGATAAGATTAACAAGAAAAAAAAAAAATCAAAACTGACGGGGAGTCTTAAAACATACAGGGCCGCCTATATTATATATATATATTTATGTTTCATTTTTTATATTTTATATAGATATAGTATATATAATTTTTCTATTGACTATTCATATATGGATATTATATATATATATATTTATATAGTATATAATATATATGCATAGAGCCAGGGAACTGAAATTTCAGGATTCTAGAAAGTTTGGTCAGGATGATATGACCAAGTTGTTGTCATCTGGTAAGAGATAATGAGATGTATGTTTTAAAGATTTTAAGTTGATGCCTTTGTAATAAGCCTTTGAGGATAGGCAGATAAAATGGCAAATGAATTTTAATGCATAAAGTGAAGGTTGTATGAGCCTCCTATTTGGTGTGTGTTACTTGAAGGTTAAAAGATTTAACTATATAACATGAATGCTGAATAGTTTAAGTCGTTTGAACCAAGAAAAGAGACTTGAGAGTATGGATGATAACAAAGTTCTGAAAGTGAATAAGGAACATGTATGGAAACAGGAATGAGAAAGTAATAAGATTTGTAGGTATAATAAATCGCAAGTGTGTCTTTACAGAGCAATGGAGGTTGTAGGAATAACTGTATAATAGCAATGTAAGGGCTAGTATTAGTGTATTGTTGCAACAGGTTTTGGTGCCTAGGGTTATGTTATGAAAAATCATAGAATGCTGGGAGAAGATTTTACTGGATAGGGTAGATTATGGATATCCTGGTTATTTTATATAGTGGTATTTATGTACTAAGATGTGTCCATAAGATTGTGGTTTTTAGCATAGTTATTTAAAAGTATTAGTGTAAACTGCCATGCAGAATGGACAATATTCGTATATTAAATACCTGGGTTTTTTGCATTTAGTTTGCATTTAGATATAGTGTTTGCTTTAGGTAGTAGTTGGTTTATATATGTATATTGGCGCTATATAGGCTTGTGCTTTGTGTAAGGATGATTGACAAGCCTTAAGGTGCAGTGTTGGTTAGTAGGAATGTTTCATGAGACGCACTAAGTGTTTGATTAGAAATCTTGATAGCTGTCATGTGGCTGTCTTACTGAGTCTCTGTATTTCGGCGTGGAGTGTTCTCACACATATCACAACACATCCTACATACACATCTTCACACTGGTAACATCCCCGGTCTATGCACACACACCTACAATCACTTATATAATATAATATAGTATAATATATATATATATATTAATTTATATATATTATAGCTATATATTGGATATATAATATATATATATATATTTATATATATATATATGATATAATATTATATTATATATATAATTATATATATATACTAGGCTCAGTGTCTAAAGCCGACATCATGTAACTCGAGAACGACAGCACCTACAGTAAAGCAATTATATATTTTGGAATCAATGGAAAATTTTAAGGTGTTTTAAAATTTTTTTTTCTTCATTTATTTCTTACGGAAAATATTTTAAAAAAATCCCACATTTAGGGGGCGCCCGAGCCGATGGGGGACAGGAGGGGGGAACGAGGTCCCCCGCGTACCATCCCGGGAGGCTGAGAGCCCCAATCTTATGTCTTTTCAGTTGATGATGGTAATTCCTTTAGGTTAAAAAAAGAAATTAATATTTAGCTTGTCGCTTTTACACTTTGGTATACTTTAACTAAAGGAATACTAGGGTAAACTGCAAAGATGGCAGGAGTCTGGTTTCTCTTTGCCTCCCGGTGGACGACGGGGGACTTCGTCCCTCCCCTCTGTCCCCCATGTGCTTGAGCCCCAAATGGGAACTTTTTTTTTTTAAATATTTCGAGCAAATAAATAAAGGAATAAAATAAAAAATAAAAACCTAAAATTTAGGGGGATTCAATTATATAATTTGTTTTACGTAGGTCCTGCCGTTCTTGAGTTACATGATGTCAGCTATAGACACTCATATATATATATAGTATAATATATTATTATGATGTATTATATATATATATAGTATATATATGTATATATATTATAGTATATATATTTATATATATACTAGTATATTAATATATTATAATCTAGTATATATTATATTGCATTTATTATTTACATCTGAAATAAAGAACATAAGTGGGATAGGTAAAGAATTACTACCTTACTCCGGGATTGAATCCACCGCATGTTGCCGAAATTGAGAACAATATGCTTCGATGCTTTAACGACTGAACCTATTCCGCCCAACCGGAGCATGATTGTGCTCATCTTCAGCAACACAATCGGTGGTTCAATCCGGAGAAGGCAGTAATTTCTTACCTTCCCACTTATGTTCTTTATTTAAGACCTAAATAATAAATTGCGGCGAATATGCAATTATTTTAACACCTGCATATTAAGAACGAGCGGATGAGGAAGCTGGAAAACCTGGTGATGGTCACTCGGTTGAGGGAACTCGATTGACGTGTTGTAAAAACTTGTTCTTGAACGTCACAAGCTTTGGGTTGGGGATAGGCTCAGTCGTTAAATGCAATGTCGAGCATTATTGTCGGGCCTCGAGTTTTGCAGTCACAGACGGTGGGTTCAATCCCGGAGAAGGCAGTAGTAATTCTTTACCGTTCGCCCACGTTATGTTCTTTATTTAAGATATATATATATTATATATTATATATGTAATATAGTATATATATATAAGTATAGTTTATATTATATATATATATGATATATATGATATATAGTATATTTATTATTATTATATAGTATTATATATAATTATATATATAGTGATATTATCTTTATATAGTATTAAGGTATATATATAGTATCTTATATATAGTATATTAGTATATATTATGATAATAATAGTATATTAATTATAGTATTATAATATATTATATATTATGATGTATATACTATATATATATAATGATATATATATATTATAGTATACATTGTATGGGTCTGTGGTTGTGTTCTCAATGGTGGGCGACAACATCTTACATGGGAGTGTGTGGTGTTTAGCGAATAGAGTGGTGGTGATGGGCTGTCTGTGATCGCGGTCGGGGTATGTGTTCGGGGTGCTGTGTGGTGCAGTTCATTTCCGGAGGGTTTATTGGATTTTACCGTGTGTTTGCTCCCTCGAAAACTGCGGTCTGTGCGGTGCGGGGTTATATATATATAATATATATATATATATACGGTGATATATATATATACGTATAATATAATATATATAATATATATTATATATAGTATATATTATATATACTAATATATATATATATTATAGTATATATATATATAATATATAATGATATATATAGTATATATAGTATATTATATATATTAGTATCTATATATATTTATATATATATTTTTAGCATTTTTTAACCTAACTAGGATTGTATAGACTTACGAAAAATCGATACCAAGAAAAAAAAAAAAAAGAAAGAAAAATCAATGAAGTATGGTTAAAGGCTAAATTGTTCAAGATTAAAAAATGCAATTTTTTTATTCAACACTTTTGATAGTGATTTTAAAGCATATATAGACTATTAATTGGAATGAATATTGAACATATTGAATCAGAAAGCTTTTCAGAATATTGTGAAGAGGGAGGTGGGAAGATTCGGATGGTACATATAAAAGTGCAGAAAATAGAATCATGTGCCAATCTACCAAGTTTCTAGTTGTGATTAATAACAATATATTTTTTATTATATGAAAAAATTTAAAAATAAAGAAAAATAACAATTCATGGGTTTGCTAGTGCCCAAGGTATTGATAATAGAGGTCAATGGAATTGACGAACTTCATATTATAGATTCAAAAAGAGTATAGTGTTCTGAAAAAAAAATAATGAGTATGACAACTGAAATAACTAACTAGCATGCAGTGAAAGACTAATACAAGAGCGTCAGAATGCAATGGGATTTTCAAAAATGATCATTTTGCAAAAACTTAATTTTAGTCTTCTTATGTGCTCAGTGCTTCGAGAAAGTAAATTTTCATTGTAGCAAATCAGATCATATCTACAAGTGCGATATTCAAGTTTGCCTCAGTATTCATGGATTGGAAAATACTGTTCTAGGTAAGCCTAGACCAGTAACAATATTAAGAGTAGAATCTTTTTCATGAAAAGTCAATATCTTAGACAATAAATATAACTGAAGCTTTTTTTTATCAAAAGAATATATGGTAAGTGCAAAAGTTTGTAAAAATAATTTTTTCTATTATTTTTCAATTTACAAGTTAATAAAATTTGATTGGAATGATTTATCTCATTAGAAAGTTAAACAATTTTAAATAGTAATTTTTTGTGAACACAGTAATGTTTACTGTAAACGTTTCCCCAAATATTAATAAACCGAACATCAAACTGTTTAACAAAAATAAATTAGATTGTTTGAGATGAATAATTAAGGTTTTTGAATTTAAGTGTGAAATTTCTTAAACAATAATATCCTTATGATGTAATCACAACAAATGCACAAGATATGAGTTAGACACAAGTATATTAATATATAGTATATATATATATATTATATTATATATTTATATATATATATATATATAATATATATTTATATATAGCTATATAGGTAATATATATAGTATATATATATAATGCATAGTGTGGTGATATAATATATAAATGAATATATATTTGTATTATATTTATATGTATAAAGTATGATATATATATAATATATATATTATATATAGATATGAGATAGTTGAGATGTAATAGTATACTATAATATTGTATATATTATATAATATATTCTGTTCAAATCAGGGGCATTTTTATTTGTTTGATGCAGATGTTAGATATTTAATGTTGATATGAATATTATGTAATCGTCTTATTTACGTTAGTTATTAGTGGGTAATTATTTTTTGATATTATATGATATATTATTTTTATTATATTGACACATGCTATTTGTTGCGGTTGTTGTTGTCAATTAAGACGTTTTTTTCAGTTTTGGATTTCTTGAAGATTATTAAATTTGTGGTAGTATCAAGGCTTGTAGAAATGTGAATTGATTGAGAGATATTATTTGTCGGTCGATGTTTCAGGTTGTGGTGAGTAGTGGTTTTGGTGAGTTTGTTGGCATAAGATTTGCGAAACGTGCCGCAGCGAAGCCGTAATAAGGTTTGGCAAGTAGTATTGGTACGTTGATGGATTGGTGTAGTTGTTGGATTGTTGAGTTGGGGGTTTTGAAGTGTGGGGGCGTAGTGGTAATTTGTTTATAATAACTGATGGTATGTGTTTGTAATGTGAGGGGCATAAGCTATATTATAATGCGGATTGAATCGTTTATGTGGTATGTTCGTGGGGACTATTAACTTTATCACAGAGGACGTTTGAATAAAGTATTGCACATTAGTGACAGGGGATGGTGCTTGCACGTGCAGACGGTCAGTTAGGTAAAAAATTCATAGCTTTAAATGTCTTTTGGGGTCAGGAGACAGAAGGCCATGTTAGAATATCCGTCTAGGGAAAGGGGTGTGGGGGCAGATTTTTGGTCCAGAGGTGAATAGGAATTTCAGCATTTGAACTGGTTTGGAATATGGATTCTTCTGATTGGAAAAGCATTCAGTATTTGATGGACAACTTCAAGATTTAATTGGTGTGAAGTCTCGGTTTCTTTGGTTGATATCAAAAGAGATTCAGTTATACATGTATCGCTCCTGTTTAGCCCGCTATCAAAGTTGAAGTGGTGTATCTTCCCACCGCCAGTTGATGTTATGAGGATGCTACTTGAATTCAGCGATAGCTGACATAGTAGGTTCAGCTGAGTAGTTGGGAATGGTCCGACAAGTTTGTAATTGTCGATTCCGGCTTGTACGCAGCTAACATATGTGATCATCTATGAGCTTTTCTCCAGTGCAGATTTATGAATTTCACGAATGAGAGGCCAGGATGGTTAGTTTTAGTTTTTTTTTATATCAAGTGGGTTAGATGGAGTTTCTAACTGGATTTCATACACCTGAACAGAAAGTCAGAAGGTCAATAAGGAGCCTACGTATGCCATTTGAGAACTCTACCGCCTTTGCTAAAAGAATTTTCATGCTATAAAACACACACAGAAAGAGCTTCTAAATAAAATCAAAAGTTTGTCATTTTATAAACATACAAAAATGAAACCTTTTTATAAAACCTGAGGTAAAAGATATTTTCAAAGAAAGTTTACCTTGTTTTAATAAGATAAATTAATTTTTTTTATTTTCACACATTGTTCAGCAGAGTTACTGTTTGTTAGTTTTGATTTTAATTGAATCAGACAGTAGGTTATATATGTAAATACGTATAGTATGTATCACGGCCTGTTCATTGTCAGCTGTATGAGCTAAGCTCTCTATGATAAATTATGTAGTGAATTGAAAAAGGAAATTCCCTCCCGCTCCATTCGAGCAAGAAGTCTCGTAAAAATATAGTTGTGAAAACAAAAATTTACCCAAGAACTACTTTTTCATACGAATAATGAATTACATTAAGAACTTTTTAAACTTCAGGATTTGAGAAGAAATCACGAGGTTTCATTTTTATTGACAGACATTTTAAAGTGAATTTAGGTGCTTGTTCTTTTGTATGTTAGTTTGGAATAAAAGGAATCGAATATTTTTCGCTTTTGCATGGCAGTTACCGCCACGATTTTTTTTAGCTTCATGATGATGTCATTTTGTAGAAGATACTTTTATCGCTCAGTTGAAGATAATCACAAGAATTTACTATAATCTGCTCGTTGTTCTTGACAATTCAATATGTTGTGGAGATGAAGTTCAAATGAGTGTTCTGCGTGTCATACCATCGACCGAGGATGCTGTTGGCGACAGTATAGCAATTTGCATAGCTAATGGGATTTCACACTACTCAAGCTAGCAGTAGTAAATCATGCTCGCTGGATTATATTCAGAGATATTTACCTAAGTTGGTAAGATGCCCTATAACTATTTTCTTGATTTCACAAAGAATCTCTTTTTTTTAGTGGCAGCTTTTTTTTTCTCTTATCTTTCTCTTTCTTTGCTTGGATAAGTTGTGAGTCAAAATGTAGGCAAAATAGTGATTATTGGGTAGTTTAAGTGGTTACTTTTTGGATTCTTTATTTGAATTTCAAATTGAGCAAATACAACTTGAATCTTAATTTTTGAATTTGAGGTGTTTCTTTTCACACACTTTAACATATTTTGTGTATCAATTTGAGGAAATTAATATTTAATAAAAAGATATCATTGCATAATGGAATTCTAAATTTGGTGTGTTGTGTGCTCAGAAAGAGTCAAAAACCAGTCGCAGTAAGGCCTGTGGACTCTGTCATGCTATGCTTGATTTTGAGCCACACAATAGCCGATAAGCTGATAATTTAAGAAACAATTAGTCAGTTTCACGCTCAGCTGTTTAAATCTAGTGGAATAATTTGTTGCAACAAATAGTCTACATATTAGTTGTAATTCCTATAAGGTTCTGGTGGAACCGACATGATTTAACTATATCTAATTATATATAGTAAGGCCATTAGTTGGTAAAGTCATAGATTCCTATACATTGTGTCTAAAATCAAAATGATGGCATTAAGCAGATAGTTAATTTTGTTTCATTGACAGTAGTTTTTAATTGAATTTCAAATTTTTAATTAATTTAATTTTCTTTATAGTTTTAAGTTTGGAAATGTCAAGGTATGGTGTTCCTGTTTTCACACTATATCTTGTATAAAATACAAAGATTAAGGATACGTAAATCTAAAGTAATTAAATGCCTCTAAAATTGCTGTAAATATTTATACTATATTAGATATTATAATATATATATATATATATATATATAAGAAGAGAGAGGAGAGAGGAGAGAAGAGAGAGAGAGAGGAGAGAGGAGAGAGAGTAGATGAGGAGAGAAGAGAGAGAGCAGGAGAGAACGAGAGAGAAGAGGGAAGAGGATGAGAGAGAGAGAGAGGATGAAGAGAGGAGAGGAGAGAGGAGACGAGAGAGAGAGAGAGAGTGAGAGAGGAGAGAGAAGAGAAGTGAGAGATGAGAGAGAGAGAGACGGAGGAGGAGAAGGAAGAGAGAAGAGAGAGGAGGCGAGAGGAGACAGAGAGAAAGAGATAGCGAGCGGAGAGGAGAGAGAGAGAGAGAGAGAGAGAAGAGAGAGAGAGAGAGAGAGAGAGGAGAGAGAGAAGAGAGAGAGAGAGATGAGGAGAGAGAGAGAGAAATGATGAGGAGAGGAGAGGAGGAGAGAGAGGAGAGAGAGAGAGAGAGAAGAGAGAGAGAATAGAGAGAGAGAGAGGAGAGAGAGAGGAAGAGAGATGAGAGAGAGAGAGAGATAGAGAAGAGAAGAGAGATGAGAGAGAGAAGAGAGAGAGAGAGAGAGAGAGAGAGGAGAGAGATGAGAGGAGAGAGAGAGATGAGAGAGCGATGAGATGGAAGAGAGATGATGATGCTTATTGTCACTTGTATGGATTTGGTTTTTGTGCGGTTATCTAAATAGTTGATTTGGAGGGATTGGTAGCAGGGGTTTGTGACATGAAATTGTATGAATAAGATGGCAGGTGTTAGGTAGTGGATGTGAGCGACGTTCTTGAGGTTGTGGAAGTCATGTGTGTTAATTCTGGTTGAGCAATTGGAAACATTAGTATCTGAGTTTATAATATTTAAGAATATATGTTGGGAAATGAAATGAGGTATTGGTGATGCAAAGTGGTAACAAGAGAAGTTGGTGGAAGT
Source organism: Trachelipus rathkii (assembly GCA_015478945.1). Lineage (NCBI taxonomy): Eukaryota > Metazoa > Arthropoda > Malacostraca > Isopoda > Trachelipodidae > Trachelipus > Trachelipus rathkii. Next base: position 17,059 of record JABUQX010000167.1, read on the forward strand.
GGTAGGAAGGTGGTAAAAGGTGCAATTAATCTTGGCGATGTAAGAGGGAGCTAAGTCTTTGAGTGTGGGCTAGGGGTTTTGCAATAAGGGTATGTTGTCGCGCCTGATACATATATATATATATATATTAAGGTAATATATATAGTATATAGTATGTAGTATAATATATAGTTATAGTAATAATATATATATATATAGTTTATATATATAGTATATATAGTATAATGATATATAATATATAATATATAATATATATTGAGTATAGTTAGACTAATATATGAGTATATAGATAATGGATTCCTTGTCTTGAACATTATGCCGATGATTCATACATTGAACGTCTGGTAGCTGTTTTTTTAATTTATCAGAGAGATACCTATGGACTGTTCATGGTCTTAATAAGGTATTATTTTTATTATGTATATTTTCGATTCATATTTTATTATTTTATTATGTTTGATTATTGCTATTGGGTTCCATATTCCTGCCACTATTTTCTACTATTTTCCTACATTACAGTGAAATGTGGCTACTTTTGAAGAAAATGTCCTACTATACCTTGTACTGTTTTATTTTTTTTTTTTGTTTTTTTTTTTTTTTTTTTTTTTTTTTTTCACCAAATGTTTTATTGAAGTGTCAAGGAAAAAATTCAAATTCCCGAGGCGTTGAATTGTATTGGAAGAAGGATTTTCCTCTCTGAAAAACTTCCTTTCAATCATGATTGATTCGTTATCACTCAGTTGATGAGTCTGGTTAACGGCTCTCTTCATCATCCGCATTGCAAATGCTTATTTGACGTCGCTTTTCAACAGACATCATGGTAAACTACAGGGATTCCGAGAATCAACTTTCTCAGTGCATCAGTTAGTTCAGTTACAGGTCAGTGGCATAGATCGGGCTTAAAAGGATAAAAGAGAAGCCATAGCGCCCATTTGGTTATTGAAAGTCCGATAAGGTGCCCGATTATATATGGAACTTCATTAAGAAGGAATTAAGCTCGATCAAATCTTATTTGATAAGATTGGTACCCGCCAAGAGAATAACGGATCGAGGCCGCCGCTAGGCCTGCTGGGCGTGTGGCGAACTAAAAAAGAAAAGAAGAAGAGGAAGAAGGACAGAGAATAGCAAAGAAAAAATATAAATGAAATGAAAGATTTTGAAGAGAAAATCATTGAGAATCGCGGAAATGAATCACAATGAAGACTTTTCTATTCCTTTTTCCTTCAAAGAAAAAAGAATAATCCCAAAGAAAAACAAAGAATATGAAAAAAAAAAGGAAGCTAAAGCTAACAGGCAATTTCAAGTAACGGTAGGAATTCCTTTGTTTAAAAAGAAGCCAATGTAAGATTTAGATATAGCAGTTAGTAAGAATTAATGGACATTAAAGGACTGTTACAGATAGGGGCAGGGTCTTGAACGCAGCTTTCCCAAAAAAATTTTACGGGTTGATGAGAGTAGAATATATCATCCGTGTTTGAGATGGTTCGCCCAGACAGTTTTTAATTAAAAGGATGGAAGACGAAAGCAAGATTGAGAAAATAAAAGAAAACCAGTGCTTGACTATCTACTGTGAAAATCCAAGCAAAAATAATCGTGAAAATTCTTCCGAGCTCAATATCCGTATACTTCCTCCATCCTCTTTTGTTTTCATTTTTTTAGATATTGTGGTTATTCTCTATATCTATAACAATAGGTTTACGAGTTTGTTTTCAGATCGTATTTTTTCACCGTTTTTTCTGCGTTGTTGGGGTATGTAAGCGTTTTTTTTATAATAGTATGATAAAGGAAATATATTGTGTCCGAGTGCGTTTATCCAGTGTTTTCGCTCATGTTGATTTTTTGTGTTATCGTTGTCCTATCATGATAGCTTCTCGGTTCAGATATTAGATGTATGCTATGGAGAGAAAGATTAAATTTAAAGATTTGACAATACGACGGTGAAAATTCTGAAAACCCTTCCCACCTCTTCTTTTTCACTAAACTTTCATCAAGCACTGTGTTTCGGGCATCTCCACTCTTAATTTTAAATTGAAATTCTTTTCATTTCTATTGTAATTACTGTGTATGACAAGTCTTTTTCGACAAGTAGTACCTTATAAAAGTAAATTTACTTTAAGAATAAATTTATATATCCAGACGTAGAAAATACGCTAGTTCCATTAAAAAAAAATAAAACACTTGGCAAAAGTGTTGGGGTTCATGCAGTACTTAAGTGAATATTTTGTCTTTCTTCCATTCTTTTTATCAAGTTTCAAGTTAAAATCAAAGCCCTATATATGTAATTCCTCAGCCAACTTTAATTTTTTATTAATCGTACGTTATCATTAAATATGGTTTCCAAAAAGATCATCTCTTGAAAATATCGCTTGTCATTTACGAAAAAGGCCACACGGAGAAATATACCCCACATGAATCCCATATATCACGTTTATTCTTTTTTTTTTATCAGCGAAATAATTATGAAATTAATTTAATTACGAAAATAATTTAAATCCGCCTTGTAGAAAATATCAAATAATTTTAAAAAGTGTAAAGTTTTCCCCAATTTTAAGAACTTCAAGAAGTTTTTACAGATATTTATTGTTTTGGAATGAAATTAGAACAAGCTTTAACTCTTTTTAAATCTTTGTATGAGATTTCGCATGGTGGAGCCCTCTATTGTATAGATTTGACACTTTTTATAACTTCTGTATACTTTTAAAAAAAATGAATAAAACCGGCTTTATTTATATTTATTGTAATTTTTGGTTTACTAAATTAAATGTACGATGATAACTTTAAAAAAATCTGGACTCTACCTAAAAAAAAATTAATATGCTGTGGTCACCAGATTAATATTAAATTCTAAAATTATAATCGATTGTTATCAGAGCTACTGCATGGTAGAAGAGGCGAAAATAATTAACTCGAATATTTTTAGTCAAGATCACAATCTACAACAACAGGACAATGATTTTGATTTAAGTAATTAAGCTCATGAATGTTTATTATGAAACTTCAGACCTACCTTTCGCGTCTTTGAAACTTAAATTCTTTCCTGTCTTATTTATCAAATGATTTAAGTATCTTTTATTTAGGTTGTCTTGTCATAGGGTGCGGAGCTGTTCTCTTTTTCCTACCTCAAGTTTTGTTTGGTAGATGGTCACCGAGTGGTGGAACTCAAACTACAAATCACTCAGAATGGAGCAATATATGTCAAATCACAGGACACGAGAATGAAGGTATGAATTTTATACATAAAATATACAACTTAGTATCAATTTTCTAAATGTTTTGACATACAAAATTAGCAACTCAGAAATTACATGTACCATTTATTTGTAAAGGTCATTTTGGCATATTTTTTTCTAGAGGCGGATACGGTCTCGGAAGAAGAAAAATGTAAAGAAGTGTCTATGAACAATTTCTTTCCTATTGTAATATTCGCTTTCTCGTATACCCTTATGGGAATAGGTGGATCTCCCATTCAAACTCTTGGAACCACCTACATAGATGATCACGTGACGAAACATAGCTCTCCAATGTACTTAGGTAAGCTTTTGTAAATCATCAGAGACCATGTATTACGCCGGCTGTGACAACTAGTCCTTATTAATATTGAGTATGGTTAAAAAATTGAAACAAACCTCTATCCTAAACTCTTACACACTTATTTACTGTGAAATAGTTTAAACTTTAAAGGTAAAATTTCAAAACTGGGTCATTGACCATGATATCAAATTAATTAACAATAAATGCCTTGCTAATTTTTTTTTATAAATATTTTGGAAAATTGAATAATTATTAATAGAATGGAGTTAAAATTTCTTCAATAATGATGATGATAATGCTAATGATAATGACAATAATTTTTCTATAATAGAAAGACTAGCTGTAGAAGTAGTGAATTCATAAAATTTATCAAAATATTCAGGTATCATTTACACAATGGCGGGCTTGGGACCTGTGATTGGGTTCCTAATTGGAGCTTCTTTTCTTTCTGTCTATGTGGATACGTTTTTTATTCCTCCAGGAGACTACAGCTTCATAGGTACGTTTTTTTTTATTTCTCCAGGAGACCACAGATTCATAGGTACTAGATATAAAATATAAATTATTGCAAACTAGTGGAGGTGCTTAAGTTGTTGAGGTAGTTTGAAAACATACTGAAACACTCGTATAATATTAGTTTATTTATTTATTTTATGCATAGTAACCATATGTAGTTCAACATCCGAGTCCAAATCATAATATGTGTTTAAAATGCAACCCTTCCGACGTGATGCAAGAAGCTTCCACACGTCTCGTCATGGAGCGACGCACTCTTTGGATTATTTCCACGTGCTTACGGATGTGGTCAGAACCGTCGTGGATACGTTTCATCATGTCGGAAAGGTCGCATTTTTGAACACCTATCATGATTTGGAAGTGGATGTTGAACTACCTATGGTTAACATATATATGCAATAAATAAATAAAAACTAATATTATTACGAGTGCTTCATTATGTTTTCAAAGCTACCTCAACAACGGGAAGTGTGGGAGGGATATATTTCCCCAACCGTGCGTTTCCCGACCTATGTTCATTAAACATGATTGCCCAGCACAGAGTGTTTAGTCAGATCCCGGGGTTTCTAGGTATAATTAGTGTCCACCACACACACACATATATATATATATATTATTTATATATTAAATAAATATAATATATATATATATATATATATATTATATATATTAATATTATATATATATATATATATATATATATATATATATATATATATATAGGGTTAGTATCATTGATGGCAAGATTTCGGATTCGAAAATCCGGATTCGACCATTTATATATAATATATGGTCGAATCCGGATTCGAATTCGAATTTGCCCATCAATGATATATATATTATATATTAGTATATATATAGGTATATATGTTATGTATACATATATGTATATATATATATATAGTATAATATATATAATGCAGGCCTATTATATATATATATATATATATATATACTATATATATATCTATCGCAGGGTTGGGTCAAGTAATTTTTTCCAGAGTACAAGTACAGAGTACAAGTACTAGAAATTTGTTCAAGTACAGTACAAGTATAAGTACTCTAGAATTTGTTCAAGTACAAGTACAAGTACAAAGTCATGGTAATCAAGTACAAGTAAGAGTAGCTTTATTGAAAATTTGCATATATAAGTATAATATATATATACTATAATATATATACTTATATATTATTTATATATATATATATAATATAGCATATATATATATATAGTATATAAGTAATAATGTTCATCATCCATCATCTCCATCATCATCGTCTTCGTCATCATCAGATTTATCAATATCATAATGAGTAAAGACCCATTTTATCTCCCCAAAGACTGAAAGGCAAGGTGCAGTAACATAACGGAAACATGAAAAATAGTAGAAGATATGAAGCAAGTAGAAAAGAAAACAGCCCAGCCTTAACGCCCCCTTTAATACCAATTAGTTGAGAACTCGTCGCAGTCAGAACAATCCACCCTAGAGCTTCACGGGACAGCGATTGACCCTCAACTATGACCTCTCGTCAATGTGGGGTTCATTCCTTGGCCCAGGTGGGCTACAACCATATCTCCTCACAAAATCCCCCATTCACTCACTGTTATGTACCTTTCTTCTCGCCTCTGCCAAACTCACATTTCTCTCTTCCAGGCATTCCTTTTCTGACTTAATTCCACTTTTCTTCTGTCTCCCATCAGTCGATTCCAACACACTTACCACTATACATCCGTTTAACGACGTCTGTCATCCATGCTTTCCACATGATCAAACCATGTCAACGTACTTTCATGATTTATTCTCTCAATTTACCCCCATCTTCACACCAAACAACTCTTAATAATTCTATTCCTCATTTTAATCATTTCTTTTCACGACCTAACACGCCACTAAAGATTGTCCATTATGCAATTGATAATTTAGATCTATACCTCTTTATTCCCAGACCATAGTCCCACTACTGTATAAACATTAACACGGGTAACAACATACCCTCATGGTAAGATCCTAGCGCAGCTCAACACTTAGTCCCTTACTATTCCCCAACGATTTTACTGCAACCAGCCCCCTTAGTTGCCAATTCCAATTTTCTCTACTGATGGATGGATCCGCTCCTTTTTCATTTCAACATATAATCTCACTCCTTTTTAAATTCAGACACTTTTACAAGCTGCTCACCATCTAACATAACTTCATCACACTTGAGGTCTGGTCTTCACTCACCGCAGACCAATAACTTACTCTTTTCTAGTTTCTTTCAACCCTTTTTCTTTTACACACCTCCAAAATCTCTCTTACTAATCCTCTCAACTGCTCTTCAGATTCGGCCACAACAAATCCAAATCATCCTCAATATAATAGGTAGGGAATCCTCCATCTCTCATTGAGGTTGTTGAGTGGTGAGACTTTCCCTTGGTCACCACTACCTCTAATATCTTTCCATAACATCATCCATATACAGATTGGTTCGCAAGGAGACATACCACATCCCTGTCTCATTCCGCTATTAATTATTAAAATAATCACTTTCGACTCTATCTATTCTTCTTACACACGTTCACTATCGTCATACATACTTTTGGTTCTATTCAGAAGCCTACAACCAAAACCATATATCCCCGGCAAGATATCTATATATATATATTTGCCATAGATTCCCTATTAATCCATTCATACAGGCGTGTTGCAATCCATAATCCGTGAGAATACAATTTTATTCTTCTCCTCCTCATTATCCCAAATCATTTTTTTCAATGTACAGATTTGATCCACAATCCTCTACCAACTTTCTAAACGCACCTTAATTCTCCCCAAATTAGTTCTTCACTCATCGACTCACTCTTTCGATTATTTAATGTCAACATTATTCTTCCTACAACACTCCAATAAACTAGTACCCTACTAATACTTAGTTACATTGTCTTACCCTTATATATAAGGTACGATATAATTGACCTCTCCAATCCCTCGAGAACTATACCCCCCATAAACGTTTTGTTATACTACTTCCAAATCCATTAATCAACTATCTCGCGCTCTATATATGATATATATATATTATACTATATATATATATATATATATATATCTATATATAATATATTATTAATATATAGTGATATATATATATATATATAATATATATATTATATATATACAATATATTATAGTATATAATATATAATCATACTGTATTATTTATATATATAATGATATATATATATATATAACAATATATATCTATATATTTATATATATATAATATATATATATACCGTATATATATATTTATATGGAGTATATATAGTACAAATATATATATATTATATAATATATATATATATATATAATATATATAGGTATTATTATATATTATATTAGTGTATAATATATATTATATATGTTAAGTGTGTGATATACCAATATAGTTATATAGTAGTATATCTATATATATATATATTATATATATATATATATATATATATATATAATTATATTATATATATTATATATAAGTATATATATATTGTATAATATATATTATATATATGCCTATATAATATGGTTTTGTGAGGTGAATCTGAAGATAGTCTGAGAAGATTGGTAGAAAGATTTGGAGGGTGTGTAAAAGGATAGGTTTGAAAGTAGACGTAGATAAGAGTAAGGTTATGGTTACGAGTGAGGACAGTCATCGGTGTGAAGTTATGCTAGAATTCAGCGATTCCAAACCTGGGGGTAATTACACCCAAAGGGGTAACAATGGGATTTTCTGAGGGTAAATGATATAAGTACGCGTGGAATTGGATCATCGGCTTTTCATCGCGCAGTCACAAAACAAAAATTATTAACAAAATCATCTGTATTAACTAACTAACTACCTAACTAACTATAATGATTAGTGACTAGTTAGTGAATTAGAAAATTTTAGGTAATAAATATTATTACCTAAAATGCGAATACAAGCATGCAACGCAGCGCCGCTGGATGGCGTGTCTATCGGCTCTATCGTCGATCGTTGTTCGTTTGAGTCAAGCACAAGCAGTCGTTCTCCCGCCGCCCACTGAACAATTCGTGAATGTGTGGTTAATCTCGCCGGTTTCGCTAACTTCTGACTGTGTGGTTGATCTCGCCGGTTTCGCTAACTTCTGCACATATTTTGGTTTTTGCTTGGAACCGAGAAGCAAAAGCGAATGTGAGTGAGAATAATTTTATGCCTTTTAATATCGCTTTCAAAGTACTCGCACTACTCTCTCACGGCCGTTTGTAGCGAAGAATCTAAGCTGGGATTTCACTCATTTGGCTTAAGTAAGTAATTATGTGCTTGTTTTTGTTATGCGCATGTAGGGAGTGAAGAAGAATCGGACGTAGGGTTTCCCCCCCTTTACAGAGTTCTAAAATATTTTGTCAAAAGTTAGACACTTTTTCGGTTTTTTATGCGAGATTTTTTTTTTTTTTTTTTTTTTTTTTTTTTTTTTTTTTTTTTTTTTTTTTTAAATCTCACGTTTTTTCGTTTTACGGCCAGCCTTCAGATTAGGGGACACCTGTATCTAAAAACTCCGATAAGCTATGCTATTTAAGAAACAATATTTTTTGGAAATTTGTTCCAAGAGAAAAAAAAAAAAGAGTAAAAGAAAAAAAAAAACAGGATCAATAAAGCATAATTTTTACTTAAAATTTTCAATTTTAATCTTGCGTCTGGCAAATCTCAAATTGGCAACTCTCGAATTGTGTTACAAAGTACTTGAATCTCTCATTTTTGTGAAACTTTTTCAATATGCACGTATAGTCTATAGGTATATATAATATAATATATATATATATATATTATTATCATATATATTATATTTGTATATATATATATATATATATATATTATATATAAGTTATATATATATTTATATATATATGTATATATAGTATATATATATATATATATGATATATATATAGTGCAATATATATATATATATATAGTGGAGTATATATATATATAGTTATTATATATAATAATATATATATATATATTATATAATATATATAGTATAATATATATATATATATTATATATTATATATAATAGGTTAGTATTATATTGGGTATATATAATATATAATCATAAATATATATATATATATTATATTAGTATATAATATATATATATATATATATATATATAATATATATATATATATATATATAATATATTATTATATATAGTGATATATATATATATATATATATTATATATATTATATATATATATTATATATATTATAACATATATATATATATATGTACTATCTATAATATATATATATATAAACTTTTCTGGGGGTATTTGCTAATATCTAACCCGCTTTTTGGGTAATAGCCTCAAAAAGGTTGGGAACCGCTGTGCTAGATGGTGAGCATCTGGAACAAGTGACTGAGTTTAAATATTTAGGATATATATATGTTGGATGAAAAGGGGACGGATGATGCCGAGTGTAGTAGGAAAAAGTTGTGAATTGCAGGAAGGAGGCTGGTGCAATTTTAAAATCCCGTTTTGGGGTTGGAAAAAAAAAAAAAAAAAGGGATTTGAAAAAAAGATGTAAAAGGACTAAGTCTTGAATGCGCTAGTGTCTTGCGTGATAGTAAGTTGTTACCTGTGTTAATGTATAGTAGTAAGACTATGGTCTGGAATAAGAGGTATATATCTAAAGTACAATGTGTTCAGATGGACAATCTTAGGGGTGTGTTAGGTGTGAGAAGAATTGATAAAATGAGGAATGAACGTATTACAGAGTTGTTATGGTATGAAAAAGGAAAATGAGAGAATAAATGAAAGTATGTTTAGATGGTTTGGTCATGTGGAAAGAATGGATGAAAGTCGGTTGGTTAAGTGGATGTATAGTGGTGAGTGTGTTGGGAATCGACTGGCTGGGAGACTGAGGACCGAAGAAAAAGTGGTTTGAGTCAGCAAAAGAATGTTCTGGAGGAGTGAAATATGAGTTTGGCAGGGCGAGAGGAAAGTTGCATAATAGGAGTAAATGGGGAGGGGTTTTGTGAGGGTTTATGGTTGTGGCCAACCTGGGCTACGGGATGAACCCCACAATGGCGAGATGCCATAGTGAGGGTCAGTCGCGGTCCGGAACTCTAGGGTGGATTTTTCTGTGCAGGCGAGTGTGGTCCCCCAAACCTTAAGTAGGTATGAAAAGGGAGGTAAGTGCTGGGCTTTTTCTTTGTCGACTGTGTGTCATATTCCTCTATCTTTTCTGTTTTCTGGTACAAGTTTTAACGCACCTTACCGTCCCAGTCCTTGGGGAAAAAAAGGTGCTTGATGATGATGAATGAATATTATGGATATTAATATATAACATTATTATATATATATTATATATATATATATAATTAT
>JABUQX010000167.1:30000-32500 GCA_015478945.1 Trachelipus rathkii
TTATATTATATAATATATAGTTCTGTGTAAAACTCAAATTTATATATATACTATATATATGTAATATATATAGTATATTATAGTATATAATATTATATTATATATATATATATATATATATATATATATATATAGTATGGATATATATATATGTTATTTAGTTATATTATTATGTTGTTGTAGTATATATGAATATATATTATATATATATATATTATATAATAATATATATATATATAATATTTATAATTATAATATATATATATATATATATATATTATATATATATTATTATATATATATATTTTATATTTATTATATATATATATATATATAGTATATATATATTATATTATATATATATATATATATATATATATATATATATATATATATATATATATATATTATATATAGTATATTATATATATATATATTTGAGTTTTACACAGAACTGATTTATACATATATATAGTATATATATATATATAATATAGTTATATATATATATATAATTATATAATATATATATATATATTATATATATATATATATATATATATATATATATATATATGTATATATATATATAGTATATTTATATATATAGTTATCTGAGCTGATACGTAGCATTAGCATCGACTTTGCAGGAGTCGAGGCTTTCATGTATTCTACTAAGTCCTTGGACGAAATAGACAGGTGTGGTCCAACATATTTCAGAAGGGAGGCAGAATGATTTAGGTGAGGACCTTAAAGTAGCAATGGACTGCTGGAAGATGAACTAACACCAGCACTCCTCTCACCAAGGACATCTTTCCCTTTCAGCATAGGCAGAATTTGTTGAACTTGTTCAAAAAATATAATACACCTTTCCCTAGTTCTGCGGCTGTAGAGCAAATATTTAGTATGGGTGGGGATATTTTGAGGGCAAAGAGGTTCAGCCTTAATTGCTTTTAATTTTGCAGCAGTAATCTTTTTTGAAGGTAATATGGATTCTAATTGTCCTTGGTGAAGACGACATTGAAGGAGAAGTGGGGAAAAATCTTGAGATTTTGTTAAATATTCATTCAATTTTTATATAATATTATAAATAATTTTTTGCAAGCATATATACTATTTAGTATTTAATTTTAAAATCTTTTGTGAAGTCGCACATTATTAGCGGGAGACGTGCGGACGTGCGGACTTGCGATAGCGGGAGGTTTGATGGTCTGAATAAGTGCGGAGGAACGCTAGCGGACTACTTTTTCTCGAGGTGCGGAGGTGCTCTAGCGGACTACCCCAAAATGAGCGGGGTGCCCACCTCTGATTATATATATAATAACACTTTCGTAGGCCGTATCCCCGACGTTAGTACTTAGTAAGTTAGGGGTATTAAAGAAGTAAGTTTAAAGGAATCGTATACGACGAGTTTTTTCGTCGCATACAAGTCTACATTTTTTTTTTAGAAAATCCTCAGTTGGATTCTCAGACCCCTCGATGCTTATCATAATACAATGCATTAAGGTTTCTGGCAAGCATTCTATTTCTTGTCTTACTTAGTATTCGGTTCATGGTACTGAACGATCTTTTAACCGAGGCTATCGCGTTACAGGAATGACAAGAAAGATTTCACAAAGCTTTTGTAACTCGCAATATCCCACGTCCGCTTCCAATATTTCGACATAGTGGCTTTCATTCTTGCTTTATAATTATTTGTCGCTTTGGCGATTTGGAATTTGATAATAATTAATGTAAGTGTATTTATGGTCAGTAGTATTTCTTATTCTTCTCGTCATCTAAACGATAGGAAGGTGGTCACATAAATCTATTATTCATACGCGGTAATTGTTGTAAAGGACTGATATATCGTCCTCTCTCTATAAGCCACAGCAAATGATCATTATGATGTATTGATTTGTGTTAATTCTTTTTTCTAATTTCTGTCGATTGTTAGTCTATATGTCGCAGATATAGTTTTCATCCCTTTAAAATGCATTTTCTATTTCTTATTCTAGCAATCAGGGCGCCATCTCTCAAATGTCATTATATTGTCTCCCTCTCAATATTTTCACTCCCGAACGTTTTTTGTGTGAAATGTCACTTATTTGTATCGTCTCTCTCCCTTGTAATTTGCAATGATTTTTGCTAGGTGTCTCAGGTATTTTGTTGTTGCCGTAATTAGTGGGATGACTTTGGTCATACTAAGTCTTCTTTTGCAAAGCATTGCAAAGATAAGAGAGAGTGCACTAAGGAGTTCATTCATTACATAACAGGTTACAAGGAAACTCTCATTTCTGATTTCCAGCAAGATGCCCCCCTGCAAATGATGCAAGGTCTGTCCCTTCTCTTTTTGTTGATATGTCGTTCACAAGCCATCAAAATTGACTTTAAGCTCCTGAAGACAGCATTCACTATCCTATTAATGAGATAACCATCTCACTTCAATGCATTCTGGAATCTTGAGGATTGGATCATTGATTAATGATTGAATATCATGCAAAATATTTTCTTTTTTTGG
>JABUQX010000167.1:40000-43955 GCA_015478945.1 Trachelipus rathkii
AGAAATATTTAATATACATTGGTTAAGATACACATTTTATTTTTCGTTTATTTTTTAAATATTTTCTATATTTTTTAATTAATTATGAAAAAAAGTAGAATAAAAAAACTTTATATTATTTCTTTGTCAAATTTATTTAAAACTTCGGTTTTCAATTAAATTATTTTCTAAATTCTGTAATTCGCCAATGCTTATCCGCCATACTGTTAGCGGGTCCACATTGAGTAGCTAATACACAAAACACCAGGCAGCTTCTTATAATATATATTTTTAAAATGAGTCTATTATTTATGACGCGATACATCAATTTAATTGATTGGTTTTAAAATTATAAAAATAATACCAAAAAAAGTATTATTTATTTATAAAGCTATTTAATACATAAATTTTATACTGTTTAAAATTAAGTGGTTTGTTTGCAAAAACAACCAATAATTCAAGATAGCGGCATCTAGCATCGTTTACATGTTACAAACTAGATGTTTTTATGGTCCAAAAGAGGTTATTTAATAAAATATCCTAGTTATTAGGAATAAATATTAATTGAAAATATATATAGAAACGACCAGAAGAATTTTCTGGTCATTATGAAACTAATATCAAGTTTGTGGCTGAAGTAAAAGGGACAAAACGTTGAGATTTACAAAACTATTTCAAATATGTCCGTGAAAAGTTAGCACGTTTGTTTTCCATGGCATAGTTGAAACAATTAACTAGCTCACCTCAGAGATAATAAGTACTCAGTGAAAGTAATATTTTCCTCTTTTACATTTTGAAAACCTTGTCATTTTGACGACTTTGCTTTATGCTTCAATTTTTGACACCGGGTTTTTGAGGAGCCCTTAAACTTCAATGTACTTGAGCATTGTTTTTTCTTATAATGTTGTGCTATACGTGTGTAGTTAATCTGAATCTCAGTTAAGAAGGCTAGGTTAGAATTCTATATTATTGTGATGACACCAGCGAACGTTCGTTCGAGTAAAGCATTCAACGGAACTACAGAGACTAAGTCGCGCTATGACTCTTATACACATTATAAAAGAGAAACTAAAAAAGAAGAAGACCATTATATGCAGGTTTTAAATAAAAAAATGTTACTCTCTACCTTTCTCTTTCTTTATATCAGTTATTTTGGTTTTGTTAGGAAATGGATTTCATTGAAAACGGGAAAAAAAATATTCCTACAAAGAAGTAAAATTCTAAGTGACTGGAATAAATTAAAAAGATATGGTAATAAGATATACTATCCAAAATATAGAGAATTTTGCAAGGATTTTTTATTTAGGACAATACACAGAAATTCTCCTATCAATATTTTAGCTATTCTATGAGGTAATAGTAAGCAATTTTTTGACAACATTTACCAAAATTGTTTAAAGAAGTGATGGTTGTTAGTGCTAATCAGTGTGAATGTTTTCAGGAAGTTCATTCCTCTGTTCAAAGCATGCTTTTATTAACGTATTTTGCTTCATTTAAATTTTAAGGTATAATTTTTAAACATAATTTTCTCTCCACATTTTGTTATAACTGTTAAATATGTTTGGCAGTAATTCACTTGATGGACATTTGTTGAAAATTATACCCGCAAATAATAGTCATATGTCACTATTTATCCTGTTATTTCAGTACGGAACAGTTTTGGGAAAGCGATTATTTGTATGTTCACAAATTAATAAGGAGATATAGTTAATATTATTATAATATTATTATTATTATTATTATTATTATTATTATTAGAAAACTTAATATAATTATTATTATTATTATTATAATTATTATTATTATTATATTATTATTATTATTATTTATTATCTTTATATTATTAATTTATAATTATAGATTCGAAGGTTTTCACTAATGATATATTTATTATTATTTTATTATTATTATTATTATTATTATTTTTATTATTATTATTAACTATGTTATTAATAAATTATTATTACTATAATATTATTATTTATTTATTATTATAATTATTTATTATTTATTATTATTATAGTAGTAGTTATGTTCACATGTAGTAGTTAGTAGTGACGGTTAGTAGTATGTAATATATTGTGAGCAAAGTAGTAGTAGTAGTATATAGTAGTAGTAAGTAGAAGTAGGTAGTAGCAGTAGATATTCGCTTATTTCATTCCCATAAGGTATATTGAATGATAATTTATAGAATGTGTGAAAAAAAAAGACTTGATAAAGATTTTTAATTTATATATATATGTGTTAGAACGTTTTTATTCTTTATATGCTCTGTAACTAGTTTATATATGTATAATAACTAATCTACATAGGAAAGTTTGCTAACAAGATTAATTTCCTGCTGTTGTGAATGAATTTATAAGCTGTAGCTAATATACAATAATGGACCTGAAAATATTTAACATTATTATATTAATAGGTTTTGCCGATGAAGAACTAGAGTGAGTGTAGTGTTTAATATTTTGCCACAAAATTTTTAGCTAATAGTTTTATATGAATTGTTATTATTTTCTACTTTTAATTTTTGTTTTTGTCTATTTTTTTTTTTTTTTTTTTTTTTTTTTTTTTAAGGCAGCATAAAACTATTACCAATTATAAAATTTAAATACTATTAAAAAAAATTAATCAGCAATAATAATAAGAACACAATAATGAATATATAATAATAATAATAATAATAATAATGAATAATAAGAAGAACCCATAAATGTAGAATAAATAAAAATGAAATAATTATAAAATAATAAGTGAATAATGAATAAATAATTAATATTAATTAATAATAATAATAATTCGTAATCGTAATCGTAATCGTAATTCGTAAAAATAATAATAATAATTGAATAAATAATAATAATAATAAATAATAAGTAATAATAATAATAATAATAATAATGAATTAATGTATAATAATAAAAATAATAATAATAATAATAATAAATAATAATTAAATAAAGTTTTTATTATAAAAAAAAAAATTTTCCAATATAATACCCAAACAATTCAGATTAATTTTTAATTAAAAAAATTCGTCCGAATAAATTGTCGCATAAATTGAATTTTAAATATATATATCTGCTATTGAAACAAGAGCACGACACATTCATTTAATAAATAATATATAACGTATGATTATGATATATATATATATATAAGTATATGTAGTATTATATATAGTATTATGTATATATATTATAAACTATAAAATATACTATACTATTATATATATATACCTAGTATATTTAAAAATAGTATTATTTATAATTAAATTTATATATATATATAAGTAATATAGTAATATTTTTTTCAAACATAAGAATATAACCGATAATAAGTATAATTGTTAAGTATATTATTTATATATATAATATATATATATATATTATATATTATAATATATATGCCACAATATTATAGTATATTATAAGGAAATAATATAGAATTTATAATATAATATATAATATATATATATAGATATTAATAAACGTATATATATATAGTAGTAGTTTATATATATAGTTAAGTGATTAATTCCCATCATAAATTCATAGGACCTAAACCTTATATATATATATATACTATGATATATATATATATATAGAATGAATATATTATATATAATGAATATATCCTATATATATAGGTCACTATATATATGTGTTGTATGGTAAACGTAGGTTGGGCGGTATAAGAATAATATAGTGTAATATATATTAAATTTCAAATAAGGTTATATATATATATATGTTAGTATAGATATTATATATATATTTGTATTTTATATATATCATGGCCCCAATCTTTTTTCGCCTTTAAACTAAATATAAATATTTTATTAGTTTTAATTGGAGAGGAATATTTAATTTATTTTATTATTATTGTTATTAATTGTTATGTATAACTAAATACGCATATTCTTATGAGTTATTATATTCGTATGCTGCGTACTACTAGACTCTTTTATAACTATTATTAT
>JABUQX010000168.1:5000-25000 GCA_015478945.1 Trachelipus rathkii
TATATATATATATATATATATATATATATAGATATATATATATATAGATAGATAAGAGTAAGGTTATGGTTGTGAGTGAGGACAGTCCTCAGTGTGAAGTTATGTTAGATGGTGAGCAGCTGGAACAAGTGTCTGAGTTTAAATATTTAGGGTATGTGTTGGATGAGAAGGGAACGGATGATGCAGAGTGTAGTAGGAAAGTTGTGAATGGCAGGAAGGTGGCTGGTGCAATTAAATCGTTGGTGAATGTAAAGGGACTAAGTCTTGAGTGCGCTAGAGTCTTACATGAGGGTATGTTGTTACCTGTGTTATTGTATGGTAGTGAGACTATGGTCTGGAATAAGAGGTATAGATCTAAAGTTCACAATGTGTTCAGATGCACAATCTTAGGGCATGCTAGGTGTGAGAAGAATTAATAAATGAGGAATGAACTTATTAGAGAGTTGTGTGGTGTGAAGAAAGGGGTAAATGAGAGAATAAATGAAAGTATGTTGAGATGGTTTGGTCATGTGGAAAGGATGAATGAAAGTCGGTTGGTTAAGCGGATGTATAGTGGAGAGTGTGTTGGGAACCGACCGGCTGGGAGACCGAAGAGAAAGTGGATTGAGTCGGTGAACGAATGTCTGAAGGAGAGAAATGTGAGTTTGGCAGAGGCGAGAATAAAGGTGCATGATAGGAGAGAATGGCGGAGTTTTGTATGGGGGCATGGTTGTGGCCCACCTGGGCCAGGGGATGAACCCTTACATTGACGATTTACCATAGTGAGGGTCCGTCGCAGTCCCATGATGCTCTAGGGTGGATTTCTGTCTGTGACGAGCTCTCACTAATTAATGGTACAGAGGGGGCGGTAAGGCTGGGCTTTCTTTTCGACGTTTGTCATGTTCTCCTACTGCTTTTCTTTTCCGATGCTTGTAGCGCACCTTACCCCCAATCTTGGGGCAAAGAGGAAGATGAAGAAAGAAAGAAAGATATATATATATATATATATATATATATATATATATATATATATATATATATATATATATATATATATATATATATATATATATATATATATATATATATATAATTAATATATATATATATATATATATATATATATATATATAAATATAAATATATATATAAATTATATAATATATATATATATATATATATATATATATATATATATATATATATATATATATATATATATATATATATATATATATATATATATATATATATATATATATATATATATATATATATATATATATATATATATATATATATATATATATATATATATATATATATATATATATATATAGTTATATACAATTTATATATTTATTAATATATAGTATATATATTAATTACTCACGCTTAATTTCAGTTTCAGGTATTTTTCTTTAATTTTTGTTTTAGGTTAGTTAAGTTAAGTTAGGTTAGGTTAGGTTAGGTTAGGTTAGGTTAACTTACGTAACTAACCTAACCTAACCTAACCTAACCTAAAACAAAAATTAAAGAAAAATACCTGAAACTGAAATTAAGTGAGTGATTAAATATATATATATATATATATATATATATATATATATATATCTATATGAAGAGAGAGGAGGAGAGATATGTGTATGTTCGATGATATGATATATATATATATATATATATATATATATATATAGTACATTTATATATATATATATATATATATATATATATATATATATATATATATATATATATATATAATATAAATAGTAAGAAAATTATATATATATATATATATATATATATATATATATATATATATATATATATATATATATATATATATATATATATATATATATATATATATATAGAGAGAGAGAGAGAGAGAGAGAGAGAGAGAGAGAGAGAGAGAGAGAGAGAGAGAGAGAGAGAGAGAGAGAGAGAGAGAGAGAGAGAGAGAGAGAAAAGAGTGAGTACCGACCCTAAAAATCGACCCAAGCCGACTCTAATATATATATATATATATATATATTAGAGGTGTACCGGAATTCCGGTCCGGCCGGAATTCCGGCCGGAATTTGACATTTTTTTCCGGTTCCGGTTCCGGCCGGAATTTTGAAAAATTCCGGCCGGAACCGGAATTACTAATCTACTTCTGAGAAAAAAATTGATGGAAGGGATTTATTTTACATAACCCATAGCCCATCTTTTAACAAAATATAATAGTAGCCTTGTGTAGCATTCATACAGTGTATTACATATCTACAGTATTATTTAAATAAAGTTTACTCAAGTACCTCAAAATATAGGATTATAAGATATTCTCATTAAATTCAAATTTAATTTCCAAAATTATATATATATATATATATATATATATATATATATATATATATATATATATATATATATATATATATATATATATATATATATATATATATATATATATATATATATATATATATAAAGTAACTTTCTTTAAACACTTTTGAAAATATTGCTGAATTGTGGTGAAGTAAAAGAAAAACTGTTCACCAGTATTGGGCGATATTTTTAAACGTTTTTCCTCAAATATATTTCCTGCTTCTGAAAATGAAAATAATTTCTCTGAATATATGGAGGAGACTGGAAAGGAGAGTAATTTTTGGGCTAGTACTGCTATGTTTGGAAATTTAGCTTTGGTCACTTTCCACCAATTAAGTAATTCTTCTTTTCCCAGATTAGAAATTGATTTCTCTGGTAAAAAAAATTTCAATTTCTTTAAGAATTTCACCTTTTGAAGAGCCACTGATTTTTCTTTTTTTTCCTTTTTACACTAACTGACTCGCTGTCACTTTCACTTTCTTCAAACTTATAAAAACTAAGTAACTTTGCAGTAATTTCTTTTCTTAATGCTCCTGATGATTTTGAGGTACTTGGCAAATCTAAGTTCATTGTAGATAATGCTCGTTTCTGAAAATGGATGGATGACTCATCGCCTGAACCTTCTGTACTGCTACTACTATTATCACTTTCTACCTTCAATTATTTGCATATTTCTTCAAGCATCCATTTTCTACTCAATTCTCTTTTTTCATTAGAAAATAAAGTCAGTTTGTATCTTGGGTCTACTACAGTACTTAAAACAATTATCTTGTTTTGATATATGTCTATTGATCCTTTCTCTTCCTTTTTATTCATAAATCTAAACTCTAATGCCTTCTTCAGCTCTTCTTTTAAAGTCTGAACTCTGCTGTCATCCTCAGAGTTTGAGAGATATGCTGAAGAGCTCAAATATGGAGAATAATTGATGATATAATTGATTTTGCCTTATAGTTTCCGTAACCATGAGAAATGGTTGCAAAACTCTTAGAATTTTTTCAAGTATTTGCCATTTATTAGCAATCAAAGCTTAAATGATTGATTGTTCTATAATATAAACTTGCAGAGGTCTTTTCAAACATTCAATTTTTCTAGAATCAAATATGTGCTATTCCACCTTGTATTAACATCTTGAATTGGCATAAGTGGGCTTGCAAGATATGGATCCAAGTCTCTTTGTATTCTTTTAAGTTCATTACAGCTTAAAAACTGGAATTATTGAAATGTGTACAAATATTCCTACATTTCTTTATTAAATCACACTGTTCTTTGAGAAAATAAGGCATCTTTAATAAATTGAAGTTTATGAATAAAACAAAAAAAACTTGTGTATCCTGCTAAATCAGTTCCAAGTTTCATGTTATATGCTCCATCTCGAAGGATCAAATGGATTTTGTTAGAGGAATTTCCCAATTATTCATCATAATTTCAAAACTCAGTGATTTTAATTCCAGAATGAGAACCTGGGAAATACTTGCAATGGAGTACACAGTCCATTTTTCAAACTCGCTGGTAAGCCAGAGTGCAGTTAAAGAAATAAATGACTCGTTTGAATTATTTAGCTCTATATATCTGTAGTAAATGATATCTGATCAGCCTTAGATAACTTCTCGAATACTGCTGATCATAATTTCCTGTATGAAGTTGGTAACATCTTCTCTACAAAATATTTTCTACTAGGAATAAGATATTTTGGTTGAAGATGGGCAATAAGTTCTATGAATCCCTGCTCTTCAGTGACTGTGAATGGCTGGTTACTCATTGCGATAAAATTCATTATTTTCTGTGATTTGGGGTCATTGATATGCCAAATCTTTTTGGGGGAGAAACTCTCCTCAAAACTCACTTATCTCACGGCTTGGATCTATTGCTCTTTTGTGGTTTCCCCTGTTCTAGAAAATACAAGACTCTCCCTTTTACTATTAAAATTTTTGGACTTCCAGATATTCCCTTCGATGATGATTTTCCATATGTTCATGAAGTGGCGTTGTACTAAATGTAAGATTTTATGTTGAAAGTTATATAAAATATTTTTTTTTACATTTCTTTATAGTTAAACGAAAGTTCATAAGAAATTCCGGTTCCGGCCGGAATTTTTTTTGTGATTCCGGCTCCCGGTTCCGCCGGAACTGAAAATTTCAGTTCCGGTACACCCCTAATTTCAACTGATCACGTTCTATAATTATGCTCCATATATATATATATATATATATATATATATATATATATATATATATATATATATATATATATATATATATATATATATATATATATATATATATATATATATATATATATATATATATATATATATATATATATATATATATATATATATTAGGGATGCACCGGATCTCCGGTTCCGGCTCCGGCTTGGCCGGAGTTCCGGCCTTTTTAAAGATCTCCGGCTCCGGCCGGAGACCACTAGTCTCCGGCTTTCTCCGGCCGGAGACCTATATTTTTAAAAGGTAGTTTTGAAAATAAAAATAGTTATAATTCATTGAAAGTAATAATGAGACATTTAATGAAATAAATTTATTTAGAAGAACTGATTCATACAAAAAGTGTAAAAAAATTATTTTAATATTTTTTGTTGTAGTGATAATATTAAGTCAAACTAATAACTAATATTATAACTATAATAATATATAATAATATGAATAGGCCTATATGACACCATTTACTAAACTGACTAATTATTTTGATAAACAACTTAAAAGGGTTTGATATCCAAAATGACTACCCCTAACAAAAATACACTTTTGATAAATCTAGCTTTAAAAATGGAATACAGAAATAGGTAAATGAAATTGTTAAAAGAACTTTTAAACTACATGCCATATCTGACCAAAAGACTAAAAAATTATGGGTAAAACTTTACTTTTTGATCCCTTTCATTTTCTGAAAAAATTTTCTAAGTTCAAAAAAATTTCTAAGTTCAGAAAAGTTAAGTTAACTTTAGCGGCAAGCTTCTGGAATTATGCCAGAAGCTTGCCACTAAACAATTTTCTTAAAAAACCTAACTTAACTTTTCTGAACTTAGAAATTTTTTTGAACTTAGAAAATTTTTTCAGAAAATGAAAGGAATCAAAAAGTAAAGTTTTACCAAATTATGATATATATCCTTAATCTTTAAATTATTAAAGAGCTTTAAAGTTTTAACAAACTAACATTTGAAACTATATATATATATATATATATATATATATATATATATATATATATATATATATATATATATATATATATATATATATATATATATATATATATATATATATATATATATATATATATATATATATATATATATATATATATATATATATATATATATATATATATATATATATATATATATATATATATATATATATATATATATATAAATATATATATATATATATATATATATATATATATATATATATATATATATATATATATATATATATATATATATATATATATATATATATATATATATTATAAAGTGCATGTACCAGCTGTTATCGATACTGTATAGAGTATCACAATAGAATTTTTTGAGAAAATTAAATTATATTGTTAAACACAAAGTCAGTGAAAGGAAAGTTAAATAGCTTATGCATTGCTATTTAGGTAACCATTCTCTAATATTTAAAATCAAATGCTCTTAAATTATGATGAAGAAACAGGAGCTGATCAGCTAGTGTTGGAGAAAGACGATTCCTTTTACTTGTATAAATATTTCCTGCTTGGCTAAACATTCTCTCGCTAAATACACTTAAAGGTGGAGCAGAGAGATATTTCCTAGCTAATTCAGGTAAGATGCAATCAGGATAAAGAGCTTTTCTTTCTTTCCACCATAACAGTGAATCAACATCCGATTTTCGTTCATAAGTGGTGCTGCAAAATATTTATCCACAGTAGTTTGAATAGTATTTTCTAATTCATGTTGTTTTCTCTCACTTCTGCTTCTACGTTTACATTTTAACTTTTTTCTCCTTTGATCAGTTCCACTTGGTTTGATTGTATCTGAATATTCTTCATTTTCTTCTGAAGATTTTTCTTGTAACATGTCATCAAAGCACTTCCAGAAAATTGAATGTGTTTCCTTCTCAATATCTGCCGTTTCATTTTCAGATTCTTCATGTGAATCTGTATGAGACTGATCATTTTGATCATCATTTTGTTAATCAGAATCTGAACTTAATGTAATATTTTCTTTAGCTTTTATAAAGTTTTACTTCTTCTTTGAGCATAAATTTTATTTTATTCTGATCAATAATATCAAAGGGAGTTAATTTGTATTGTGGATTTAGAACTGTTGCAAGTACATAAAGTTTCTTCTCTTTAATGGTACCAAAACGTTCAGTAACAGAATTTATAAGTTCATCTTTCATAGTTTTTACACCGCTATCCTTCCAAGTTTTTGCTAAATATTTTTGCAATGCATTAACTGCAGGTATTACAAAAGATAAATCTACATCATCATCACTCGCTCTTTTAGTTAATTCTTCAAATGGTTGTAGCAATCTAATTATATTCTCCATTAGCTTCCAGTGATTTGCATATAAGATATCTAGATTGTTTTTCGAATTTGAAAAATATATATAATAATTGCAATATATATATATATATATATATATATATATATATATATATATATATATATATATATATATATATATATATATATATATATATATATATATATATATATATATAGAGGTAGAGTGATAGAATAGAAATTTCATTCTCCGGCCGGAGACTCCGGCCGGAATTAAAATTTTCATTCTCCGGCCTCCGGCTCTCCGGCCTCCGGCCAAAATTACTCTCCGGTGCATCTCTAATATATATATATATATATATATATATATATATATATATATATATATATATATATATATATATATATATATATATATATATATATATATATATATATATATATATATATATACTGTATATACAGTAATGTATGCTTATGTATAGTATATTGTATATAAATAAATATTTATATATATATATAGTAAAGATATATATATATATATATATATATATATATATATATATATAGTATATATATATATATATATATATATATATATTATATATATATATATATATAATATATATATATATATATATATATATATATATATATATATATATATATATATATATATATATATATATATATATATATATATATATAATTTAAAATATTTCATCAGCTGCATTCTAACTTTCAATTCTTTTTTTCAGAATATACTGCAAATGCATCAAAATGAAAAATTAACTTTCATGGCTTTCCTATAGTAAGACTAAAATCATATTAGTTCGATTGTTAAATAGCCTAGACATATAGTTGCTGTGAAAACACACACACTATATATATATATATAGCTTAATATATATATATATATATATATATATATATATATATATATATATATATATATATATATATATATATATATATATATATATATATATATATATATATATTTAAATATATATATATATATATATATATATATATATATATATATATATATATATATATATATATATATATATATATATAATATATATATATATATATATATATATATATATATATATATATTTTATAAAGTATATATATATTATATATATATATATATATACATAATATTTAAGAATAAATATATATATATATATATATATATATATATATATATATATATATATATATATATATATATATATATATATATATATATATATATATATATATATATATATATATATATATCAGGGTTGGGTTCAAGTACAAGTACTTGTACTTAAGTACATTTTTTGGAGTACTTGTACTTGTACTTGTACTTGCAGTTTCTAAAACCAGTGTACTTGTACTTGTACTTGTACTTGAGCCTTTTGTACTTGGTACTTGCGCTTGGTACTTGCAAGTACTTTTCGCATTTTTAACTTGCCAATATTTTTTATTTTATTATTATCATTTTTTTGGTAGGTATTCTTAAATAAATTTCAATTTCTTACGAATGTAAGTATGTCATTGAGAGAGAGCAGAGAGAGAGAGAGAGATGAGAGAGAGAGATAGATAAATAATGTATATATATATATATATATATATATATATATATATATATATATATATATATATATCATCAACCACCTTTTCCCCAAGACTGGGGGTAAGGTGCGTAACATGCACCGGAAATAGAAAAGTAGTAGAAGAATATGATACAAGTCGAAAAGAAAGCCCAGCCTTACCTCCCTTTATACCTATTAGTGAGAACTCGTCGCAGTCGGAAAATCCACCCTAAGAGCTTCACGGAACCGCGACGGACCCTCACTATGGCATCTCTCCATGTAGGGTTCATCCCTTGGCCCAGGTGGGCCACAACCATACACCCTCACAAAACCCTGCCTTTCACTCCTATTATGAACCTTTCTTCTCGCCCCTGCCAAACTCAAATTTCACTCCTCCAGACATTCTTTTGCTGACTCAATCCACCTTTTCTTCGGTCTCCCAGCCAGTCAATTCCCAACACACTCACCACTATACATCCGCTTAACTAACCGACTATCATCCATCCTTTCCACATGACCAAACCATCTCAACGTACTTTCATTTATTCTCTCATTTATCTCTTTTTCACACCATACAACTCTCTAATATGTTCATTCCTCATTTTATCAATTCTTTCTCTCACCTAACACGCCCCCTAAGATTGTCCATCTGAACACATTGTACTTTAGATCAATACTTTATTCCAGACCATAGTCTCACTAGTATACATTAACACAGGTAAAACAACATACCCTCACGTAAGACCATAGCGCACTCAAACGAAAAGTGCGCTAACCTCCTTGGTTCTCCTACTGACAAATCTTTCTGGCCTCTTGCCAAAAACATCTCTAACACAGGTAACAACATACCCTCACAAGACCATAGCCTCAAACGAAAGTGCGCTAACCTCCTTTGGTTCTCCTACTGACAAATCTTTCTGGCCTCTTTGCCAAAACATCTCTAGAAGAATCAATTGTCTTTTCTCCTTATTTCCGTTTGATGGTCTGTTGCTATCTTCCAGTCTGAAAAGGGCCAACTCTTCTGGCCTCCTATTTTCCTCTAACTCAACCCTGGACGATTCTGGCATTCCTCATCCTCCTCCTTCCTCCCTCTCAGGGTGTCCTATGCCTTTTGCCTGGGATGTATCTGATTTGAAAAGGCTCCCAGCCCACATGAACGTTAGGAAGGCGGTGGCCCGGATGGCATTCCCGAGTTTGAGGGTGCTTCTGTGCTATCCCCGCCCCTCGTTCAACTATATTCCTTATGTCTCAATACTAGCACTTTCCTCAGTGTTAAAGCACGCACATGTCCAACCTATTCGAAAAAGGGAAGCCGCTCTGACCCTTCTAACTATCGCCCTATATACTTGTATTCTATCTAAGATCTTTGAAACTCTTTCTCAACTCTCATTTCTTAGATCATCTGGAACTTATCCATTTCTTCCGACTGCCAGCAATAGTTTTCGGCACTGAGGTCTACTAAGATACTTTCCTATCTAACTGATTTATGGTTTCCCGCCCTTAGGAACTACGGGGAGACTTGTGTGGTGGCGCTTGACATATCCAAAGCATTTGACCGGGTATGGCACGCGTCACTGCTCTCCAAGCTCCCCTCCTTTGGGTTTCCTCCTTCTCTTTGCTTACTTATATCTAGTTTTCTTTCAAATCGCTCAATATCGGCTGTTGTTGATGGGGTGACTTCTTCCTTTTCTGTCAATAGTGGTGTTCCTCAGGGTTCTGTCTTATCTCCTACTTTATTCCTACTTTTCATTAATGATCTTCTCACCTGCACATCTAACTCTATTCACTCATATGCCGATGACTCGACCCTTCATTCTTCAACTCATTTCAATTCTGCTCCCTCCTTTACTTCTAGAATTGCCTCTCGTCTTAATCTTTCCGATTCTATTCTCGCTGATCTGGATAGAATTTCCGGGTGGGGCCGTCTGAACCTTGTGAAATTCAATTCTTTAAAAACTCAACTTCTACAAATCTCCCTCTCTAAGACACCTTCTAACTTTCCTATCTCTTTCGACGGTTCTCTCGTCTCTCCTGTTGACAATATAAACATCCTTGGCCTTAACATAAACAAAAAAATGTCTTGGAAACCTCACATCACAATGGTTGCTAGGGCGGCCTCAAAGAAACTGGGAGTTCTGTTTAGACTGCGACTTTTTTTCCTCTTCTCAGTTGCTCCAGCTATACAAAGGCCTCATCCGCCCTTGTATGGAGTACTGCTCTCATATCTGGGGGGGCTCTGGTTTCACCCGGCTTTTGGATAGGGTCGAGTCAAAGGCCAAAAGGCTTATAAACTGTTCCGTACTTTCCAGTTCCCTTGACCCTCTATCTTTGCGGCGCGATGTTGGTGCTTTATCTCTTTTCTATAGGTACCGCAGCGGCAGGTGCTCGAGGGAGCTTATCACTCGCGTACCTCCACCTTTACGTCGCCCTCGTAGAACTAGGGGTGCTGTATCTGCACATGAGTTTTGTGTTGATGTGGGTAACTCCAGGCTAGTTCGCTGCGGTGCTTCCTTCTTTCCTGCCACATCTGTTCTGTGGAATTTTCTTCCATCTTCTGTGTTTCCTGCTGAATTTAATCTCCCCCACTTCAAAGCCTGCGTCTGTGCTCATCTGCGTAATTTACCTTAGTTGTTGACTCCTGAGGCGTGCAACACCCCCTCCTTGAATAGGGCTCTGCCTGTGAGTGGTGGTGACAACTGTAAAAAAAAATTAGTCCCTTTACATCCACCAAGGATTTAATTGCACCAGCCACCTTCCTGCAATTCACAACTTTCCTACTACACTCGGCATCATCTGTTCCCTTTTCGTCCAACATATATATCCTAAATATTTAAACAGTCACTTGTTCCAGCTGCTCACCATCTAGCATAACTTCACACCGAGGACTGTCCGCACTACAACCATAACCTTCTTTATCTACGTTTACTTTCAAACCCCTCCTTTTACACACCCTGCCAAATCTCTACCAATCCTCTCAAACTCTCTTCAGATTAACCACACGAAAAACATTAAATATAATGTGTATATATATATATATATATATATATATATATATATATATATATATATATATATATATATATATATATATATATATATATATATATATATATATATATATATAGTAAATGCAGCATTTTACTTTTTTATAGTTAGTGTATATAGGAGTCTTTTTTTGTGGGGATTGATGAGGGGAGTTTAGAGAAATAAGAATAGGAAGGTGGTCCGATTGTAAGTCAGTAACAGTGTCCCAGGTTAGTAGGGGATGTAGGGAGGGGGAACAGAATGTAACGTCTGGGGAAGTAGGGGATTGGTTAACTTGGGGAGGGATACGGGTGGGGAGGTTTTTGGAGTTAAGGATATTTAGGGATTCTAATTCGTTAAGGATATGGTTGCCTCGGGGGTCAGAAGGGTAATCTTTGTACCATGCTGTGTGGTGGGCGTTGAAATCGCCTCCGAGGATGAGATTTGGGTATCTGGTTATATTTGATAGTGGGGGTGTGAGGTTGTTTGGGAGGGGATTTGGAGAGGTGGGGTGGCGAATATAGAGATTGAAGATGTTATAGGTGGTCTTGTTCAGGAGGATGGAGCAAGATTGGGATTTTATTAGTGCTTCTGGAAACAAAATGGAGGTGTCGTTAGTTGTATTGTGGTAAGTGATGTTGTTATGGATCAGTGTTAAGAGGGAGTGTTGGGGGGGTCGGAGGGGAAGTAGATGGCGTCATAACCGTAGAACGTCGGGAGTGTGGTGTTTAGGGGGAGGGAGGCCCGCATTTACTAACCATATAGAAACCCATATTAACCCAATACCAATCCACGACACAACTTCCCTACACACCTCCATTATTCACTTAAACAATACAATCATTAAATCAGCAAACCTCTATATACCCAAAGGCCACAGAAAATCATACAACCCCAAACTCAACCCTGAGATCAACCAACTCATTAAACAAAGAAACTCCCTTCGAAAACTCAACCCGTACACCCCACACATTTCTAACCAAATAACAAACCTAAACACTCAAATATCCAACCTCATAACCACCAACACTACCAATAAGTTTTCAGAATACTTACAACATAACATCTCACGCTTAGACAATAAGAAAACCTGGCAAGTCATCAAAAAATTAAACAACTCTCAAAACAACCCCCCACAATCCCACGAATCCCCATCTTTACCCAACAACTCCCTCCCTTCCCCAAAACAACAATCAGACAGTCTCGCTAAACACTATGCCAACATCTCTCGAAAACCAACCCACCCTGATAACAGGAAAATAAAAAAACAACTCAGAAAACTCCAATTAGACCACACCCTCATACCCCCATTCACAACCAACATGACAATAGAAGCCATTAAAACCCTCAAAAATTCAACAGCGACAGGTCCAGACTCAATATCCAACCTACACTTAAAACACCTTGGAGAAAAAACAATTCTCCTAATCACAGAAATCTTTAATAAATCATGGCAGCTCAACTACATACCCCCAATCTGGAAGCAAGCATTCATAATTCCAAAACTCAAACCAAAAAAAGACCCTAACTCCCCCTCCTCCTACCGCCCAATCTCTCTGCTTTGCTCCATTAGTAAACTGCTAGAGAAATTAATTCTAAACAAAATTTCCAACCCCATTACTCTCCCAGATTTCCAACACGGATTCAAAAGCAACCACTCTACAACCACAGCCCTCACCTCCCTCACACAACACATCATTAATGGCTTCAACCAATCCCCTTCCCACAGATCTATACTCACTGCAATAGACATAAATAAAGCATTCGATACCGTCCCCACACACATCCTTATTCAAAAAATCCTCCACTCCCCCTTAGAAAATAATGACAAAAAATGGCTCTCCAATTTCCTCACCAACCGTTTCGCTAAGGTCTTATACAAAAACAACCTCTCCCATTCGATCAAACTACAAAATGGCGTCCCACAGGGCGCCATTCTCTCTCCATTTTTGTTTAACTTTTTCACAGCAGATTTACCTACCCCAACCCACCAATCCACCAAACTTATAACTTACGCAGACGACATCAGTCTTATTTCCCAACACCCAGACGTAAACATAGCCACACAACATACCCAAGAATATTTACATCTATTAGAAAATTGGTTAAGCTCCAACAGAATGACAGCATCCCCCCTTAAATCCTCCATCACCCTTTTAACCACTGACCGTCACCAATCCTCCCTCCATCCTATAATCACCCTGAACAACAACCTCCTTCCATTAAACAAAACCCCAAAAATACTAGGACTTACCTATGACACACACATGACGTTTTCCCCCCCACATCGACCAAATCACTTCCTCAACCCAACGAAAACTAAACACCCTCCGAACCCTCTCTCAACACAACTTCAGCGACAGAAAACACACACTCATCCACTACTTATAAACAACTCCTCAGAACAACTTTAAACTATGCCTCACCAGCATGGTTCCCAGCACTCTCAAAATCGAACACAAATAAATTACAAATTTCTCAAAATACAGCCCTCAGAATTATCACAGGTTGCACAAAAACCACCCCAATCCAACATTTACACGATGAAACTTCCATCCTCCCCATCTCCACACACTTGGAGATGGTGGGGACTCAATTCTATCAGAAAACACGTAATCCATCCCACCCTTGTCACCAAATTCTCTCCCACCCACCCCGACAAAGACTAAAATCCCCCCTTCTTCACCAGCTCAATTCTATTACAACACATACAACATAATTCCTCCTCCCCCTCCAAATAGGTCATGGATTACACATATCCATACACATCTAACCAGCACATACCTGCTAAACCGCCCAAATAACAATTTACTAAACACCCCCGCCCCAAAACTCTCCCCTAGAGAAGAAACGCTGTCCAGAAGAGGCCAAATCGACCTCGCTCGGAGCAGATCAGGTCACCACCCGGGGCTCATGCATTATAAATACAGATTCAAACTAGACAACGTCACCTCCCCCTCTTGCGCTAGATGTCACAATGCCCAAGACACAATAGAGCACCTTCTTCTGAGGTGCCCTGCTCTCGACGCCCCCCGCACCGATTTCTCTATAACCTCTTTCCTTGACCTGTGGAACCGCCCAGAGGCGGCAGCCGGCTTCCTGGAAGCAGTGTGGCCCTCCAATTAAGGTGGGCCAGGGGCAGAAGTAAGTAAGTATATATATATATATATATATATATATATATATATATATATATATATATATATATAGTATATATATATATATATATATATATATATATATATATATATATATATATATATATATATATATATATATATATATATATATATATATATTTATATTTGAGTATTGTTTATATTTATTTGAAATTGTAGGGCAACAGCGTTTATGGAGGGTATAGTTCCGAGGGATTGAGGAGAGCAATATTAGTACCCTTATGTAAGGGTAAGGGGATAGGTAACTGTAAGTACCATAGGGTAAATTAGTTTATTGAGTGTTGTAGGGAAGATATATGCTGGTATTTTGGTTGAAAGAGTGCATCGAGTGACTGAAGGACTGATTGGTGAAGAACAAGGTGCGTTTAGAAGTGGTAGAGGATGTGTGGATCAAATCTGTACAATTGAGAAAATGAGAAGAATAAATTGTATTTAGTATTTATGGATTTGCAACAGGCGTATAATAGATTAATAAGGAAGCTCTATGGCAGGTGTTAGTGATATGGTGTTGGTGGTAGGTTTCTGAATGGAATCAAAAGTATGCATGACGATAGTGAAACGTGTGTAAGAATAAATAGGAGTCGAAAGTGATCGGTTTAATATTAATAGCGGAGTGAGGCAGGGATGTGCTATGTCTCCTTTGGTTATCCAATCTGTATATGGATGGGGTTATGAAAGAATTAGATGTGGGTGGCAAGGGAAGGTTTTAGAATGATGGAGAATGGAAGAGAGTGGAGGATTCCCTACCTATTATATGAGGATGATTTGGTTTTGTGTGGCGAATCTGAAGAGAGTTTGAGAGGAGAGATTTTGTAGGGTGTGTAAAAGGAGGAGTTTGATGTAAACGTAGATAAGAGTAATGTTTGTTTGTGGGTGAGACAAATCTTCGGTGAAGTTGTTATGGTGAGAAGCTGGAAAGTGTCTGAATTTAAATATTTAGGATATATGTTGAATGAAAAGGGAACGGATGATGCAGAGTGTAGTAGGAAAGTTGTGAATGGCACTAAGGTGGCTGGTGCAATTAAATCGTTGTTGGATGTAAAGAGACTAAATCTTGAGTGCGCTAGGGTTTTACATGAGGGTATGTTGCTACCCGTGTTAATGTATAGTAGTGAGACTATGGTCTGGAATAAGAGGTATGGATCTAAAGTACAATGTGTTCAGATGGACAATCTTAGTGGCATGTTGTGAAAAGAAATGATAAAATGAGGAATGAACGTATTAGAGAGTTCTTTGGTGTGGAGAATAGGTAAATGAGAGAATAAATGAAAGTACGTTAAGATAGTTTGGTCATGTGGAAAGGATGGATAATAGTCGGTCGGTTAAACGGATGTATAGTGGTGAGTGTGTTGGGAATTGACTGGCTGGGAGACCGAAGAAAAAGTGGATTGAGTCAGCAAAAGAATGCCTGAGGAGAGAAAGGTGAGTTTACAGAGGTGAGAAGAAAGGTGCACAGGAGTTATGTTGGTGGGTTTTGTGAGGAGGTATGGTTGTAGCCCACCTGGGCCAGGAATGAACCCCACATTGACGAGATGTCATGGTGAGGGGTCCATCGCACCCGTGACGCTCTAGGGGGGATTTTTTTTGACTGCGACGAGTTTTCACTAATTGTCATAGAAGGGACGGTAAGGCTGGGCTTTCTTTTCTACTTGCTTCATATTCTTCTACTATTTTTCTGTTTACGGTGCATGTTACGCACCTTACCTCCAGTCTTGGGGAGAGAAGGTGGGTGATGATGATGATGATGATGTTGAGAATGATGATGTTGATGATGATGTTTATGGATGATGATGGATGATGTTGTTGATGATGATAAGAAATGATAGTATATATATATATATATATATATATATATATATATATATATATATAAATGCACAGCAGGCTGCGTACATGCATGGCAGACTGCTCACTGAAACGATCGTTCTAATGCGTGCTGTCCGCGAGCGTTGCCCTAAAAAAATGTACGGCACCGCTCGCGCGCAGCGCGCATTAGAAGCGAGCGCTTCAGCGAGCGGTCTGCCATGCATGTACGCCAGCCTGCTGTGCATTTATCCTATGGTATTTGATTAGTAATATATATATATATATATATATATATATATATATATATATATATATATATATATATATATATATATATATATATATATATATATATATATAATTTTTTAATAAAAATTTATATGTACATGCATCGCAGACCGCTCACTGAAGCGCTCGCTCTAATGCTCGTTGCGCGCGAGCGTTACCCTATAAGAACCGTACGGTACCGCTCGCGGACAGCACGCATTAGAAGCGATCGTTTCAGTGAGCAGTCTGCCATGCATGTACGCCAGCCTGCTGTGCATTTTCCCTATGGTATTTGATTAGTTGAAAAAAAAAAATTAAAATATATACGTACTTTAAAAACTTTTTCTTAAGTAAAATTTATGCAAATGTAGCACAATTCAAATTTTTGAATTTTATTTTATTTTTCATAAATTTTATTTTAAATAACACATTTAAGTTAATATATACGTAATTATAAACAAATATTTCATTTTTTAAAAATATTTTATGTAAATTTAGCCGAAGCCAATGTCACTCTTACGTGTTCGAACAAACTATAGTTATATACATGGGTAACAACGATATCCGATAACACGATTATCGGAAAAAAATAATCGATATCTGATAACATTACCCTAAAACGGACTATTACCATATATATATATATATATATATATATATATATATATATATAGTAGTATATATATATATATATATATATATATATATATATATATATATATATATATATATATATACTATATATTATGCTATCATATATATATATATATCGCCGGCAGAGCCATTCCTATGTTGCGAAAATGAAATATATATATATATATATATATATATATATATATATATATATATATATATATATATATATATATATATATATATATATATATATATATATATATATATATATATATAATAATAATAATAATAATAATAATAATAATAATAATAATAATAATAATAATAATAATAATAATAATAATAATAATAATAATAATAATAATAATTTAACAAATTTACTATGAGAGGGCACACGTATATTCCTATTTTCGGAAATGGAATGTCCTTTGACTCATGTATTTTTTCCTGGAAAGACCAAACAGACGTTGCAAGAACACACACACACACACACACACACCTACACACACACACACACACACACATATATATATATATATATATATATATATATATATATATATATATATATATATATATATATATATATATATATATATATATATATATATATATATATATATATATATATATATATATATATAAAACTTAAATTAAAACTTATGTTGTTTACGAAATTAATACTTTGATGTATATTCTTCCTACTGTTGAAGACACTCCTCTTATTCCCACATTTATATGTAAAGGCCAAACACAATGAGTGCCATATATATATATATATATATATATATATATATATATATATATATATATATATATATATATATATATATATATATATATATATATATATATATATATATATATATTATATATATATATATATATATATATATATATATTTATTTTTATACACATCTATTATATATATATATATATATATATATATATATATATATATATATATATATATATATATATATATATATATATATATATATATATATATATATATATATATATATATATATATATATATATATATATATATATAGAGGGTGTCTCAAAAAAATGTACTAACACATTGACTGCTTTTTGTTTTTTTCAGGTGTAACTACTGTAACAGAATGGCAGGAGATCAACTTAGCTTTGAAGAGAGAAAGTTTGTCCTTAAATGCTATTGGACCACCGGAAACGCCACGGAAGTGCAAAGACGGTTCAGAAGGGAGTTCGATAAACCGCCACCAACGCACCGGACCATTGCCCGCATCAGAGAGAAATTTGAAGCAGATGGAACCGTTCACAACGTCAACAAGAAACGTTCTGGACGACCACGGACATCCACCAACCCTGCAAAGGAAGAGCAGGTACAGGAAACCCTCATCCGATCCCCACAGAAATCTCTACGACAAACGGCTCGGGAGACACACATCTCAAAAGATAGCGTCCATCGCATCTTGAAGCGTCTACGCTGGAAATGCTACATACCAAGACTACTCCATGCTCTCAATGAAGACGATCCGGACCGGAGACTTCAATTTTGTGAATGGTACCTGGCTAAATGTGCAGAAGATGCAGGGTTTCCACACAAAATTGTCTGGAGCGATGAGGCCACCTTTAAATTAAATGGCTCGATTAATCGCCATAATTGTACCTACTGGGGTCCTGTAAATCCCCATGTTAAAGCTGAACACCATTTAAACCTACCAGGGGTAACTGTGTGGTGTGGGATTTCAGCATTGGGCATCATAGGACCGTTTTTTTTAACGGAGCGGTCGATGGGGACAGGTACCTAACCTTGCTGCAGGAGTCGGTCGGTCCACACATTGACGAGATGTTTGGTGATAACGACGTGATTTACTTTCAGCAAGATGGAGCACCTCCCCACTACCATCGCGATGTAAGAGCTCACCTCGATGCAGCATTTCCAAACACATGGATTGGACGAAGGGGTAGTATTGAATACCCTGCGCGTTCCCCAGATCTCACGCCAATGGACTTCTTTTTATGGGGATACCTCAAGGACAGAGTTTATCGCTCAAAACCAAGAACGATAAATGCATTGAAATTGGAAATCGAAAGACAATGTCGCGACATTCCAAATGAACTGTTTCGTGTCGTTTGCGACTCCATTGGTTCGCGTTATCAGCTGTGTCTGGACAATGGCGGTCATCATTTTGAACATTTGCGAACATGATTCTTTAAATACATGTATGTTCTGTAATTCAAGCCTTTAAACTTGTCACTATGTTCATAAATAAAGTTTGTATAGTCTTTCAAAGTGTTAGTACATTATTTTGAGACACCCTATATATATATATATATATATATATATATATATATATATATATATATATATATATATATATATATATATATATATATATATATATATATATATATATATATATATATATATATAAGAAGGTACGTATGTGTGTGTGTGTGTGTATGTGTGTATCAAAAATAGGGGTGAGAGAGAGAGAGGATTGACGGAAATATTTAATCGAACATCTGTGTTTTTCGTCACATTACATAACGTACCCCTGGGGGTACGCAGAGTGATACTTGGGGGTACGCCAAAGAAGTAGCCTCACGATCACTTGCGAGTGTATGATCTTGTATCAAGTGAGTGCGATATATATATATATATAT